>RCUC01041198.1:0-20630 GCA_003697995.1 Taxidea taxus jeffersonii | reverse complement strand
TTTGGGGGGGTTGTTTTATTAATGAGTTTTGAAATTTCTTTACATATTCTACATATAAGACTCTATGAGATATGTGATTTGCAAATATTTTTCACTAGACTGTGGGTTTTCCTTTCATTCTCTGAACAATGTCTTCAAAAAAGAATAATTTCTTAATTTTGATGAAATACAATTACCAACCTTATCTTTTTTTTTAATTTAATTTTTTCAGTGTTCCAAGATATCAACCTTTTCTTTGATGGATTGTGTTTTTGGTGTCCTAAGAAATATCTGCCTAACCCAGATCATAAGGATTTCCCCCTATGTTTTCTTCTAAAATATGTCTAGATTTACAGTTTTTGTTTTGTTTTGTTTAAAGATTTTATTTATTTATTTGATGGAGAGAGACAGCGAGAGGGGAAACACAAGCAGGGGGAGTGGGACAAGGAGAAGCAAACTTCCCAAAGAGCAGAGAGCCCCCAGAACCCTGGGATCGTGACCTGAGCTGAAGGCAGCCGCTTAATGACTGAGCCACCCAGGCACCCCTAGATTTAAGTTTTCCTATAATCTATTGTGAGTTAATTTTTGTATATAGTGCAAGTATTGAGCTAAAGTCCATTTTTGTGCATATGCACATCTAACTGTTCCAATACTATTTGTTGAAAGATTATCTTTTCTGTACCTAACTGCCTTTGCACTTTTATAAAAAAAAATCAGTTCATTATGTATCTGTGGGTCTATTTATGGACTTTTTATTCTGTTCCATTTATCTATATGTCTCTTCCTTTGCTATTAACATACTATCATGTTTATTATAGTTTTATACTGTCTTAGAATTGTGTACTCTATTGTGTATTTCCTTCTTTTCCCTATTTTAAATTTGATTTACTTGTCTTTTTCCAGGTTCTTAAGTGGAAAACGTAGGTCAGTAATTTTAAGTCTTTCTTCTTTTCCAGCATAGGTATTTAAAGTTATTTCCCACTAAGCCCATACTAAGGGAAATTGTAGAATGGAGTTAAAGCATTCTACAATTCTTAGTATGCTGCATTTTAATCATTATGCAACTTGATATATTTTCTAATTTTCCTTGTGATTTCTTCTTTGGTCTATCAGTTACTTAGAATAGTGTTTTCTAAATTCCAAGTAGTAGGGAATTTTCTACATATCTTATTATTATTGATTTCATATTCATTCCATGTGGTCAGAGAATATATACTTATGTTTTCAATTTTTTGGAATTTATAGGGCCTCATTTTATGGCACATCATATGGTCTATCTTGGAGAAATTCCATCTGCCTTTGGGAAAAAAACATTCTATAATTGGATGTAAGACTTCATATATGTCAATTAGGTCTAGGTTCTTAATAATGGAATTCAAATAATCTATGCCTTTACTGATTTTTTTCTAGTTTTTCTATCAATGACTAAGATAGGCATATTAGGATCTACCAACCCTGATTGTGGATTTGTCTATTTGTCCTTTAATTCTGTCACTTTTGCTTCATGTATTTTGAAGCTCTCATGCTATGCTTTCAAAGTGTTCTATCCATCACCCAAGATCCCAAATAGCCAAAGTAATCTTGAAAAAGAAAAAGCTGGAGGCCTCACAATTCCAGACTTCAAGTTATATTACAAAGCTACAGTAATCAAAACAGTATTATACTGGCACAAAAATAGACACATAAATCAATAGGACAGAACAGAAAACTCAGAAATAAACCCACAACTATATGGCCAGTTAATCTTTAACAAAACAGGAAAGAATATCCAATTGGAAAAGGTCAGTCTCTTCAACAAGTGGTGTTGGGAAAACGACAGTGACGTGATGAAACTAGACCATTTTCTTACACCATACACAAAAATAAATTCAAAATGGATGAAAGACCTAAATGTAAGACAGGAAACCATCAAAATCCTAGAGGAAAAAACAGGCAGCAACCTCTCTGACCACGGCTGCAGCAACATCTTACCAGACACATCTCCAGAGGCAAGGGAAACAAAAGCGAAAATGAACTACTGGAATTTCATCAAGATAAAAAGCTTCTGTACACTGAAGGAAACAATTAACAAAATTAAAATATAACTGGTGGATGCAAATGACATATAGGATAAAGGGCTAGAATCTAGAATCTACAAAGAACACATCAAAATCAACATCCAAAAAATAAATAATACAGTTAAGAAATGGGCAGAAGACATGAACAGACATTTCTCCAAATACGACATACAAATTGCTAACAGACACATGAAAAAATGCTCAGTATCACTCATCATCAGGGAGATACAAATCAAAACCACAATGAGGAACCACCTTACACCTGCCAGAATGGCTAAAATTAACAACTCAGGAAACAACAGATGTTGGCAAGTATGCAGAGAAAGGGGAACCCTCTTACAATGTGGTGGGAATGCAAGCTGGTACAGCCACTCTGGAAAAGAGTATGGAGGTTCCTCAGAAAGTTGAAAATAGAGCTTCTCTATGACCCAGAAATTGCACTTCTAGGTATTTACAGAAAGATACAAAAGTGCTGATTCGAAGGGGGCACACACCCCCCAATGTTTATAGCAATACTATCAACAATAGCCAAATTATGGAAAGAACACAAATGTCCATCAACTGATGAATGGACAAAGAAGATGTGGCATATATACCTGGAATATCACTCAACTATCAAAAAGAATGAAATCTTGCTATTTGCAACAACCATGGATGGAACTAGAGAGTATAATGCTAAGTGAAATAAGTCAGAGAAAGACAAATAAATATATTATTTCACTCATATGTGGAATTTAAGAAACAAAAGAGATGAACAGGGGAAGGGAAGGAAAAATAAAATAAGATAAAAACAGAGGGGGAGGCAAACCATAGGGACTGTATAGGTAAGAGAACAAACTGAGAGTTGCTGGTGATAGGTATTAAAGAGGACTCTTGTGAGGATGAAAAAAATAAGATAAATAAAATTAGCTGGTACTTTTTAAAAAATAGTCAGAAGACATGAACAGACTCTTCTCCAAAGACATCCAGATGGCCAAAAAACACATGAAAATATGTTCATCATTACTTACCATTGGAGAAATGCAAATCAAAACTACAATAAGCTATCACCTCACACCTATCAGAATGGTTAAAATCAACAGCACACGAAACAACAGGTACTGGCAAAGATGTGGAGAAAAAGGAACCCCCTTGCACTATTGGTGGGAATGCAAACTGGTGCAGCCACTCTGGAAAACAGTATGGAGGTTCCTCAAAAAGTTAAATATAGAGCTACCCTATGTTCCAGCAATCACACTACTGAGTATTTACCAAAGGAATACAAAAATACTAATTCAAAGGGATACATGTACCCCCCTATGTTTATAGCAGCATAATTTACAATAGCTAAGACATGGAAGCAGCCCATGTGTCTACTTGCTGATGAATGAATAAAGAAGAGGTGGTGTATGCATATATATAATGGAATATTAGCCATGAAAAGAATGAAATCTTGCCATTTGCAATGACATAGATGAAGCTGGAGAGTATAATGCTAAATGAAGTAAGTCAGGGAAAGACAAATACCATATGATTTCATTCATATGTCGAATTTAAGAAAAAAGACAAATGAACACAGGGGAGAGAGAGAGAGAAATAGAGAGAAATCAAGAAACAGACTTTTAAGTACAGAGAACAAACTGACGGTTACCAGAAGGGAGGTATGTGGGGGGATAGGGTGAAATAGGTGATGGGGATTAAGGACTACAGTTGTCATGATGAGCACTGTGATGTATGGACGTGTTATACACCAGAAACTAGTATAACACTATATGTTAACTAAATGGAATTAAAATAAAAACTTAAAAATGAAATAAAATATTCAGTACAATTACTAAAAAAATTAAATGAACAGTCTCGTGTCTTGTAAATAAATTTAGAGAGGGAAAAAGATATCATTTTTTATATTTACCCATATATACACCATTTCTAGTACTTTCAATTCTTTCCTGGAAATCCACATTTCCCTTTAGCCTGAAGAAATTTCTTTATATTCCTTTAATGCAGATATGCTGATGAAGAATTACCCATTTTATTAAAGTCTTAAATTTGACTTTATTTTTAAAATTTATTATTGAAGTATAGTTGACATACAGTGCTATAGTAGTTTCAAATGTACAATACATTGATTCCACTATTCTACACATTACTCAGTGTTCACCCTAAATGTAGTCACCACCTGTCACCATGTATCTTTATTACATTATTGTTGACTATGTTTCCTGTGCTGTACTTTTCATCTCTATGACTTGTTTATTTTATAACTGGAGATTTGTACATCTTTACCCCCTTCACTTATTTAACTCATCCCCCACAACCTCCCCTCTGGCACCCACCAGTTTGTTCTCTGTATTTAAGAGTCTGGTTTTTGTTTGTTTGTTTGTCTTTGTTTCTATTTTCATCGTATATAACAACTGTGTTTGCAGATTTTTCAACCCTCTAATGTTTTTACGTTATTGTACAGTATCCATTCTCTCAGATGAGAAGTCTGGCATCATTCATATAATTGTGTCCTGTATGTAATGTGTACTTTTTCTCTAGCTTCTTTCAAGATTTTCTTTAAATCTGTTTTTTCAGTTGATTCATTATGATGTGCCTAGGTATAGCTTCATTTTTATTCTCCTTGTGGTGTGCTAAATTTCTTATATCTGTAAATTTATATTTTTTACCAAGTGTGAGAAATTCTTGTCATGACTACTGCCCCATTAATTATTATTCCTTTTTCTCCCCTGTTTTCTTCTCTCCTATTGTTATAGGACTCCATTTACATTTTGCATTAAACCATGTAATACTCTCCCACAGGTCAGTGAGGCCCTATGCTTTTGTTTTCTTTTTATTCTCTTTTTTCTTCAGATTATATCTTTCCTCAGATTCATCTTTAAATTTACTGACCCTTTCTTTCATTATCATGATTCTGCTGTTAAAAGTCTAACTGGTGAATTGTTCTTTCTCATGTTTTGCTTTTCAAATCTAGATTTCCCCCCTTTTTTTAAGTTTCCAGTGCTCTGTTGTGACTATTTGTTCACTCATAGGAGCACATTTCCCTTTACATCAACAAATATATTTATCCTATTGGTTTAAATATTTGTCTATAAATTCTAACATCTGTGTTATTTCAGAGTTAGTTTTCATTCATGAGTCTTCTTCTTGACTATGGATCACTTTTACCTGTTACTTCTTAAACTTAGTAAGTTTTAATAGCAAATTAGATATTGTATATTATAGTCATCCTAGATTCTTTTATCTTCCTCTGAAGTGTATTGAACATCTGGTTTTGGAAATAGTTAACTGAACTAAAACTTAAAACTTCATTTTCCATTCAATGGACAGCAGTTAAATCTATGTTCAGTTATTGAAGACTTCCAGCTGTTCTTTTTGGTGGGTTGAATGAATCCTCCTCTATACATACAAAGTTCAGGATTCAATCAAGAATTTTGGTGGAATTTACAGGTAAATTTTTGGGCTGTGCTCTCTGTGCCTCCTTCTATTGCAGCATAGCTCTCATCACTTTCCAGTCATTCTAGCATCCTCAACTCTGTCCTCTTAACTTCTTAAGCCAGCAAAACTGGCTTTTTGTCTGGGTTCTAGCCATCCTCTGCCATGCAGACGGAAGGGTGCACTTAGGAGAAAAGTCCATAAATGCAAACTTGCCCAGTGTACTTCTTTTCCTTCTAGGGTAGAATCCTCTCTAATTTTTTCCTGCGTTTGGTCACTCTCCTGTGCCATTAAGTAGGTGTAAGTTTTGTCTGCTTCTCCTTCTCCCTAACCCCCAACCCCAGGCTCATGCTTGCACATGCGTTCTCTCTCTCAAATGAATAAATAAAATCTTTTTTTTTAAGTCGCTCTACCAATATCAGAAATGAATCTTGTTTGGTCTTTTTACCACTACAGAAAACACACACTTACTATAAAACTACTCCCCTCAAACTAATGTCAAACTAATAGGTGTCCTATTTAACACTGGTCAATTATCATTAACAGGTGCTCTGTTAGGAAGAAGTGAGTCAAATGGAGCTTGGAAATACCGCATTGCAGAACAAACAGGTTTCTTTACTCCAGGACTTTTAAACATTTTTAATATGCTAGTAGACCTTCTGTACCTGTAAATGGAATATGCTCTTGAGATACTATCCTAAACTCTATCATATATAATTAGTAATATTCACTGATTCATTCAAAAATATTTGAGCCCCAGACAGTGGAGACTAGTGTATGAACCTCTTTCTCCTAGCATAATTCTCTGTAGGCCATAATTCATTATACCTTCTTAATCTTCTAATTTCAGTGTCAGTCACTGACTCAGAAGTGGCTGGGTTTATGCTATTTAATTCCCACTAATACTTACTTTGTACTTATCACATGTATGCAATAAGGGTGCTGCTATGGGAAAAGTATAATAAAAATAGAGATTCACCAATCATTAACTTACACAAACTAAATAAAAATATATGAAATTGTCTAGCATGATACTCAACACAGATTAGTAGTCTGATGTTAGGTTCCTTCTTAAGTGTTTTTCCCTTCTTCTTGCATCTTAAATCAGTGAGTTCAACAAGATTGATCATAGATAGGCAGACTGCAGCTCTCAGACCAAATGCAGTAAGAAGTCTGTTTTGTACAGTCCAAGAGCTAAGAAATTTTTTTATACCCTTAAGGGGCTATTTTAAAAAATGAGAGAGAAACCTTATGTGGCCCACAAAGCCTAAAATATTTACTCTATGGTCGTTTACAGAAACTGTTTACTAACCCCTGAGATATAATCTAATCCTTACAGCTATCTAAAATAAGCAGTATGGTAGAATTCATTTTATTTACTTAGATGCTGAGGTAGAGCCCTGTTTTCTTTAAAAAAAAAACATTAAAACACTATTTTACTGGTTTTACTAAGTTTTCAAAGGTTCATTTCAAATCTTACCTTTACTCCTTTTACACCACTACAGTCACATTTTGATCCTGGAGAACACCCATAGCAAGCCTGTAAGGAAGAAAAAAAGGGACGAAAATTATTTAATATGAATCTGAAAACCAGTCTCTGACTTATCCCTCAACTAAATTAAGCAATCCAAACTTATAAACCAAATGGCAGAAAAATATCTGGAAGAATAGATACCAAACTGCAAACAATGGTTACCTCTGGGGAAGCTTTCACCTTTTATGGTACACACTTCCATTTGAATTTTTCACAATGAGCATATGTAATTTTTATAATTTTAAAGTGAAAAATGTGTTTTTAAAAGATATTAAAAATTAAAAAGAATTCAAACAACTTTACCTGTAATACGATTTGACACTTGTCCAAGCCCTTAGGAACTCCTTGTTTTGTCCTAACATCACACAGAAGACATGACCTCTCAATCTATATTAGCAATGACCTTGACAACTAGCCAAAGATGTTGCTGGTTGAAGTTGCATGTATCTTGGCATTTATGAGCAATCACAGAGCATAAAATACATAATGTTACCTTGTACCAACTTTTAAAAATTTGCTCCCTGTCTCATCACTAGTAGGTCAGTCAAAATGACTCCAACAGTTTTACCACAAATGTTCCCACCGTCTAGATATTCTAGTGTATGTGCTGCCAAAGCAAGCACCCACAGTCTAGATATTCTAAAGAGCCACTACTAGTAAGTTCATTAACTCATATTAAGAACTGAGTTCTTGAAGCCAGAAAAATATTCTCCTCTACAATAAGAACCCGTAAGAGGGGTACCTGGCTGGCTCAGTTAGTGGAGTGACTCTTGATCTTGGGATTGTGAGTTTGAGCCCTACATTGGGTAGAAGAGAGCCCTACATTGGGTGGAAGACAATAATCTTTAAAAAATAAAATAAAATACAGGCACTTGGGTAGCTCAGTCATTAAGTATCTGCCTTTGGCTCAGGTCAAGGTCCCAGGGTCGTGGGATCAAAGCCCAGCATTGGGCTCCTTGCTTGGCGGGAGGCCTACTTTGCTCTCTCCCACTCCTTCTGCTTGTGTTCCCTCTCTCATTATATCTCTCTTTGTCAAATAAAATATAAATAATAAATAAAATAAAATAAAATAAGAACCCATAAGAGAACAAGACAGTAGATGACTTCTGCCATCCAGATCTACCCTATACTCTGGCATAAAGCTGAACTGCTTAGAAAAACAAATCATAATTAGTTTAATATATGTAGATAGCTCACCATTTATATACAATATGGTGGTATGCTTCTCATTAAATAACAGAAACTTTTATGTGATGTAAATACCAAGTAATGTGTATCAATGCTCAGTCTTGAAAGACCATGACTTAAAAATACCTTAGCCTCCTTCCTAACATTACATGTGTTCCTCTACTCTAACCATTACAAAGCATGTTTTCCCATTTCCTTATCAAACTACTGACCTCATCCTTCTACTCATAACTCCTAACCCACTCACACTCAGCTGTAATTAGAAGCCAGCCACATGTTCGAACTTCTTTTCCTGATAAAAGCAAACAATGATGGCTTGAGGTTGGGAATTAATCTCTTACATTGCAAGATATAAAAATGCTCCTGACATCTCTAATCTAAAGTCTGTTATGCAGCTATTATTTGTCATATATATGTGGTTAGGTTATACACTGGTTTTAGTATTTTACATCAACGATATCACAAGGTAAATGGACTTATACAAACTTACTCATCAAACATGAATTGGACATGATTAGAGGCCAGAAAAATTGTTAGGCACTAAAGACCAATAAGACACAGCTCCTTCCAACATATAAACTAACTCAACAAATACTTGTTGGTCACCCACTATGTTATGTTAGGTGCAGGTGGAAGATGCAAAGGTAGTACATATTGCTCCCTGAATTCCATACAGAAAAATTACATTACACCGTGTCAGGAATGGAAGTTAATTTAAGATATTTAATAGTTTGGGGCAAGCATGAATTCTAGATTTCAAAGCACAAACATACAAATTTTAGAAACTACTGATTCACAAGATAAAAACTGCCAATGGTTGTATTCACTGAATTAGATTGTGTGTATTATCAATAATCAGTTACATGCATTAATGGAGGAGTAAATGATAATCTAAAATGACTACACATCTAAAAATAACATTTGACTTTGGAATGTATGTCTCTACTTTAAATGTAAATATGTGATCATCATTTTCTGGAGTTACAAGTAAAAGATGGTGTAACTTTCTATTTTCATCTTTCACTAAAAAATCTTTCTTTTTAAAATGTAAATTAAGCTCCTGAGAACAATGCAAAGCAATAGACAGAGGATTTTGTTAATATGGAGAAGATACTATGTGAATTTTCTTTACAATTGTATTTCTGGCTACTCAGTATCCAACAAAATCCTTCAAATACTAATATAATTTGTAATCAAGCAACATAACTTTAAATATGTGTGCATGTTATTTTAGAAGTAATTTTATATAGTATATTTTTTAAAATTAATAATTTCATCTTTTTTCACTTCTTTATTGCTTAACATGTAGCTATACTTTAGAGAGATCACTACTTAAAACATTTTATATTTGTTTGAATTCAATTTAAAAATTTAATTTATATTCTATTTATTCTACCTACATAATGATGAGACCGGAGCTGGGGGGGCATGGGACAGTCTGTTTAAAGGCATTGTAATACACACACCAACCACTAGATGCCACTTTCCATACAGTTATAACAGTGATGGCCACAAGGAACTAGCCTCAATCTGACATTTGGTTTAATAGAGCAACTTGTTTTTTACCAACAGCCGCTAATATTTACTAGGTGTCCAATAAGTACAAAGCACAATTTTAGGGCTATTAGTTATACCAAAAAATGTGTAGACATGAACACTGCCTTTAAGAAACTTCCAATCTAGTTAAAAAAAACACACCCTATGCCTCATAAATAAAATTTTAAATACAATGGAATAATGATGTAGGAGACAATGGTAATAGAATGAGCTCTAAAATATAAGAAATGCATTCTGAGTTTACCTCAACAATTGAATCATTAGGACACTATAAACAAGCCATTCCCACACTCTAAAACTCAGTTTTTTCTCTTTGGTAAAATGACAAAGATGGATAATATAATCTCTTTCGAAAGCTTCCAGCTTTTACAGCCTGTGATTTAGTAGGACTTACCAAGTAAAAATGAGTGGTATAGTCAATGATTGCTGTCAAAATTAAGAAAGGGAGTTCCCTTGAGCTTAGGAGTATTCATAACAGCTCTGCAGAGAAAGAAAGTAAGTAACCTGACTTCAATTTTGAAGGATGGGCAGAAAGATATCTAGAGCAAAAATGGCCATGGCAATTACTTAGATTAAAACACAAAATTTTGTGGGGCACCTGGGTGGCTCAGTGGGTTAAGCCTCTGCCTTCGGCTCAGGTCCTGATCTCAGGGTCCTGGGATCAAGCCCCACATTGGGCTCTCTGCTCAGCAGGGAGCCTGCTTCCTCCTCTCTCTCTGCCTGCTTCTCTGCCTACTTGTGATCTCTGTCTATCAAGTAAATAAAAAAAGTAAAATTTAAAAAAAAACACAAAATTTTTGTGGGCAAAGAGCCAGGTAAAATAAACATTAAACACCTTAGTCTAAGGACTTCTTAAGTCCACATGAAAAAAGTATAGGAGGAGATAAAAGAACTTTTTAAAAGAAAGTTCTTTTAAAAACTGGAAAAACTATTTAATTCTGCAAAGTCATTGAACATTCTTAAGGCAAGAAAATAATGCAACTATAGTTATGTTTTAAATGTTTTAAGGAGAAAATAATAAAAAGTGTGGAGGATTTTTTATTATCATATAGTAAAACACATCATGAAACTATAATAATTAAAACAGTATGGTATCATTCAAAGAATGGGCAGCTTGATGAATCATAACAGAAAGGCCAGAAACACACACACACACACACACACACCACACACACACACATTTACTCTATGATAAAAGTTGGCATATCAAATAAATGTGAAAATAATGGATTGATGAATATATGGTGCTAGGACAATTATAGAAAACAATAAATTCAGATCTCAGGCTCCTACAGTAGAAAAAAAAAGATATGAGAATTAAAAGTATGAATAAAAGGTAAACTTCTGTAGGTATTACATTCACTTAAAGAACCTCACAAAAATTCAGGTACCAGGACCCCATCTTAGAGATGCTATTTTAGTTAGCTTGAAATTGGCTACCAGATTCTGAAAGTTTAGTAAACATCTCTAGGTACTTCTGATTCAGTGATTCAAGATATATGTATTACAAAATAATGGCATAGAAAAGTAAGAAATATTCCAAGATGTGGCTAATTAAGTATCCCGACTGATATGACTGCTTGAAAAAAAAAACTAAAAATGCTTTTAAAATGGAAAAATATCTTAAAGCACCAAAAAGAAGCACAATAGGATTTATCAGGCCAAAATCTAGAGAAAAAAAAAACAAACAAACAACCAATGAAACTACTTTTGCCCTGAGGGCATTGACCAAACTTGTGAGAATTTGAGATTCTTGTTTCACAACTTCTTCAGGTTAAAGGGTGTTTCATACATTAAAAAAAAAGTACCCCACAATTGCCTCCCCAGGAACTTTTAAGAAAGATATCTTGGCACTCAGCAGAGAGTACCAGGGGCTGGGGGGACATATCTCTGAGAAAATATAACCACAAACTGGCCTACATACAGATTTACAATCCAAATTAGCATTTAGCTGGGTGGCCCAGTAACCTCCAACTGCAAAGGTACTTAGAGCAGACTCAAATTGCTTTGAACTCTCAGAGGCTGGGCAGAAATACAAGCTAAGCCTGTGTAGAAAAACATACCTTCAGAGTGAACTTCAAAGAATTCTAAAAAATCTTTTTGAAAGGAAATAAGATATCCTACTAAAAAATCATTCAGGATACAAGGAAACAAAATATCATAAGCAAAAACCAGGAGAAACATCTGACAGCAGAAACTGCTTGGCAAAACTTTCAGATATTAATTAGAATTACTAGACACAAAATATGTAGTTATGTTTACAACTATGAAAGGTATTTTTAAAATTTGAAAATAACAAATGAACCAAGAAATTGTAAACAAAAAAAGGTAACATAACTGAATTGAAATAAAATATAAATTTTGGAAGTAAAAATTCTGAAATTTAAAACTTACTGGATGACCTTCAAAGCAGACTATACATAGCTAAAGAGAGTAAAATTTAAAACATGACAAAGTTAACACAAATTGTCTATAATATATTACAGAGATAAAACATGGAAACTGTGAAATAATAGTTAGGAAGCATGGAAGAAAAAGTGAGGAAGTGTATAGCATACAGGTAATTAGGTTTACAGAAGAAGAGGTAAAAGAGGGAATGTGGCAGGGACAACAGTTAGAGATAATGGCAAAGAGTTTTCAAGAAATAAAGAGATCTGCAATTGAAGAAGTCTAGCAGATTCAATGGAAGAAAAATCAAACCCCAAACTAGAGACAAGATAGTATAACCTCACAACATAAAACCAAAGACATTGAAGGGTCTGTGGACAAAAGGACGAGACCAATACAAAGCGAAGGTAAAGCAAAGCTTTATTTCGAGCCAAGCATCGAGAATCAAACTGACTGGCCAGGGCTGTCTCTTACAAAGAGGCGACCCCTCCCTGCCTTACCAACTAACTTTTAAAGGGCAAGGGCCATGTGGTTGAGCCTGGCCACACACAGATGGCCAATGAGATTGCAACACACAGAGAAAGCTGCATAGTCACTTAGTAGCTATTTGAACTAGCCCATCACTCTGGTCAGAATTGGCGCCATAGTTTGGTGCCCAAAAGGCGGGGCCCACATTCTTTGGTAGTTAGGGAGATAGTATGTGCGCTTTACTGATTGGATGCCTCCATCTGGCCTGACGTCCTTGCATCTGGGCTCTGTTATCTCCGCCTGACCTGACACGTCCTGGTACCTGGGCTCTGTTATCAGGGACTGGTTGGCCATATTTTAATGGTTTCCCAGACCTGTTTCTAAGTAAGTTCCTCTGGGAGCAGGGTCAATCTAAGTTCACTGCATAAACAACAAAATGGCTGTTCTACCAGGATGGGGTTGCTCTGGAGAAGTAGGCCCTTACAACATGACTTTAAAAGTATCAAGAAAGACAAAAGAGATTGCCTTCAAAGGAGTGACAATTAATTTACAGATTAGTTCTCAGAAGTACAAAAGCCAGACTAGAAAGACATTTTTAATACACCGAGAGAAAACTGTCAACTTATATTTTTTACCCAGTAAAAATACCTTTCAACAAGGTAAAAATAGACATTTTAGACAAATGAAAACTGAGAAAGTATGTCCACAACAGAACTACACAAAAAGAAATTCAAACCTTCTGAGTATCTTCTGCCTTTATATGAAAGGAAATGAAATTGAAATGGAAGGTCTAAAATACAAAAACTAATGGAGAAAAAAATGTGGTAAATTTGTAGATGATTTTAAACAAATAGTAACTGTAAAACACAATTATAAAAAGAGATGCAGGGTTCAAAAATACAGAACTAAAAGAAAAATGCAGTGATAATACAATGTAAGTCAGGGGAGGATGAGTGAAGTTAAAGTATTCTAAGGTCATTGTAATTGCGTGGAAAACAGGCATGGATGGGTATTGACTACTTTAGACTTTGATAAGGTAAGCATACAACTTAGGTATTCTAATTCCTTGGGTAAACCTTAAAAGAAGGTAAGTGAGGTGTTAATTCCAAAGGAGTGGAGGGGGACAATACTCAATAAATCCATAAAAAGGCAAAAGAGAGAAAGAAAGTGCTATCTTAGAATAGAAAGGAAAAATAAAAGAAATATAAAAATAAGTATGTCAAGTATAAGTACGTGTAAAATGACATGATATAAGGAAATAATCAGACAAATGTGGAATGTGGTATATATGAAGGACAACTACCACAGACTCTCCAAAAAGTCAACGCCATGCTGAGGCTTTGTGAATGACAGCTTGAGGACCACTGAGGATCATCTTCCTCACTAAACAACAATAGCTGGTGAAATTAAAAAAAATTTGTGTCTCTGGATATTGCCCTAAGAAGCTACATCAAATGAAGAAACACCATTCAACAAAATTTACTAAATCTCAGTATGAACAGAAAGAATCTATGGCATTTTTGCCATGACCTACTCCTTTCCTCTCTCCCTTTCCTGCTCAGCTTAACAAAAGCTCCAAGAGGTGGAAGTAGATATGAACCCAGAGCTCCTTCTCCCTCCAGCTCCCAGCTGAGCACTACAGCATCTCAATTCAACAGGTCATCGGAATTTCTCACTCTCCCCCTTGCTGGGTTCCAAGTTGCAGAAGCTCTATTCCAACCTAAAACAGCTGAGAATTCTAAGGCTTTTGTTTTCTACACAGGCTCAACTCATACACAAAAGCTCTATACTCCAGGCATGGCAGACTGACATTACTGTACTCAACTGCCCCAACCACAACTCATCCACAGAGCATAGGGTTGATGCTAGCAGAAGCAAGCTGAGAAGACCAAACACTCCTTCCCTGTACCCCCCTGCTCATAAAGCAGAGTGTCACTTCAAGAGAAGCAGGTCACCCTTCCTGACCCCCCAGTCTGAAACACTGTCACAGAAGTTTTACCTGGGTGGTGGTGGATTGAGGAACCATAAAACAAGAGAGCTCTGAAGCTCTCCCTGAGGGACCTGAGTTTACTCAGGAAGTTCTAATTAGAACAATGTATTTCTGAGTTTGTAACATATATAGATGTAAGATATATAACAATAACAGCATAAAATGGAGGAAAAGGGAATAGAGCTTCATAGGAATAATATTTATCTTACTGGAATTAAGTTGCTATAAATCTTCAGTAGATTTGGACAGATTATTGTGTCCATGGTAAGTACTAGAGCAAACACTAGAAAACAACTCAAAAAATAGTGGAGAAAATCATTAAAGGAATTACAATATTTAACTAGAAAATATTCACTTATAAAAAGGAGGCTTTAGAGGAGGCACAGAAGAACAAAAAAAGCACAAGAAATACGGTAAACAAAAAAGGCGACAGAAATCAATTATATCAATCATAACAATATGACTACATTAAACAAGCCAATCAAAATTCAGAGATTGTCAGACTATATAAAACAGCAAGATCAAATTATGTCTACAGGAAAACCGAATAGTTTAAAATATACAAAAATCTTGAAAATAAAATAAAGAATGGAAATAATACAATAGACTAAATAGACTAAATGTGGAAAGCATTTAAGTATCCCTTAGAGGAAATTTATAGTAGTAAATGTCTATGTTTAAAAAAGATGCCAAGTCAATAAGCTAAACTTTTGGGGTGCCTGGGTGGCTCAGTCATTAAGCATCAGCCTTCAGTTCAGGTCATGATCCCAGGGTCCTGGGATGGAGCCCCACATCAAGCTCCCCGCTATATGGGAAGCCTGCTTTTCCCTCTCCCACTCCCCCTGCTTGTGTTCCCTCTCTCACTGTCTCTCTCTCTCTGTTAAATAAATAAAATCTTCAAAAGAATAAACTAAACTTTAACCTTTAGACATTAGAAAAGAGACCAAACTAACCTAAAGCAAGTAGAAGGGAGAAAATAATACATATGTGAGTAGAAATTAGTTAAGTGGAGAATAGAAAAATAGAAAAAAAATCAAAGAAATCAGAAGTTGCTTCAGAAAAGATTGACAAAATTGACAAGCCACCAAGAAAGAGACACTCAAGTTAATGAGTTTTGTTGAAAGACGTTTTGACTGAAAGAAATTATTAAAATCAAGAATGAAAGAGGGGACATTACTACAAATATAGGTAGGAATAGCAGGGAACTTCCTCAGGCTAATAAAAGGCACCTACAAAAAACCCTTGGTGAACATCATAATTACTGGTAAAAGACTGAATCCTTTCCCGACATATCAGGAACAAGACAAGGATGTCTAGTCTGTTACTTCCTTTCAACATCATCCTACAGGTTCTAACCAGGGTAATTAGACAAGAAAATGTGCCATTCATATTAAAAAGGAAGAAGTAAAGCTATCTCTATTCACATATAACACAGTCCTATATAAAGAAAATCCTATTAAAGCTAATAAATAAGTTCACAAGGTTATAAGGCACAAAATCAATATATTTTAAAAAACCCTGTATTTCCACATACTAGCATGAAATTAAGTAAAAGTCCATTTCCAATGGTGTGAAGAATAAAATACTCAGGAATATAAAGATAACTAAAGATATATAAAATTGATATGGGATTTATATGAAATTGCAAGGTACCTCAAAAGTCAAAACAGTTTTGAAAAAGAAAGTTGGAGAACTCAGACTTCTCATTCTCTAAACTTACTACAAATCTACAGTAATCAAATTGGCATCAGGACAGACCTATAAATCAATAGAGTAGATATGAGACTCCAAAAATAAACCCATGCATCTATGATGCGTTTGTTTTTATGGGGGGGGGTCAGAACATTTACTAAAGGAAAATAATAGTTTTTTTCAGCAAATAGGGCTGAAACAATTGAATATACACATGCAAACCAATGAACTTGCATGTTCAAGTTCCTCACACCATACATAAAAATTAAATCAAATGGATCATAGGTTAAATGCAAGAGCTAAAACTATAAAAACCCTTAAAAGCCTTTTTACATATGTTATCAAAAGCATAAATGGCAAAAGAAAAAATAGGTATGTTTTAAATCCCATAAAAATTTATTTTTAAAATTTTAAACAATTTTTTAAAATTGTGCTTCAAAGAACACTATCAGGATAGTGAAAGACAACCTATGAAGTGGAAAAAAGTTTGTAAATCACGTACATGATAAAGGGCCTGTATCCAGAATATATAAAGAATACTTATTAATTTATTGACAAATAACCCAATTTAAAAATGGGCAAAGGGGGGCATCTGGGTGGCTCAGTGGGTTAAAGCCTCTGCCTTCAGCTCAGGTCATGATCTCGGGGTCCTGGGATCAAGCCCCGCATTGGGCTCTCTGCTCAGCAGGGAGCCTGCTTCCTCCTCTCTCTCTCTTCCTGACTCTCTGCCTACTTGTGATCTCTGTCAACTAAATAAATAAAATCTTTTTAAAAAATGGGCAAAGGGAGCAACCAAAGTGTCCATCAATAGATGAATGGAAAAAGATGTGATATATATACACAATGGAGTATGACTCCGCCATAAAAAAGAATGAGATCTTGCCATTTGCAACGACATGGATGGGCCTAGAGGGTATAATGCTAAGTGAAATAAATCAGAGAATGGCAAACACTGTATGATTTCACTCATATGTGGAATTTAAGAAATAAAACAAATGCACAAAGAACAAAATACCAATCAATCAATCAATCCCAAACTCTTAAATACAGAAAATAAACAGGTGGTTGCCAGAGAGGAGGTAGGTTGGGGGCTGTGTAAAATAGATAAAGGGGATTAAGAGGTCCAAACTTTTATTTACAAAATAAATAATCACAGAGATGAAAAGTACAGCATAGTGAATATAGTCAATAATATTATACTTTGGTGACAGATGATAAAATGTGGAGAATACTATGTAATGTACAGAATTATTGAATCATTTCATTGTACACCTGAAATTAATACAACACTGTGTTAATTATACTTCTACCTAAACAAATAAACAAGAGAGAATGGAAAAAATGAAAAAATAAAAAAATGTTTAGAATTATTGATAATTAAATCAATTCAATTTTGAAAAATTTCTTAAGCAAATAAAAAATGGCAAAGATGATAAAAACTAGTTGTAGGGTAGGAAAGACAAGGCAATGTCATATGCTGGTCTTAGGAAAATGGACTTGTATATCTTTATGTGCAAATCTGGTACTATTTTAGTACTTATATCCAGTGAGGAGATTAATTAGGAAACTGGTAAAAAGTAGTGATGTGATGAAGAAGGTTTTTTTAATGATAACAAGAAAAATAAAGACAAAATCTTCAGAAAAAAATCTATAAAAGAAAGTCACTGTCCAAATTGGAAACAAACCAAATGAATCTATAAGACTACATTTGACTATATTTCAAGATTCTTTTTCGAGCTCCACAGGTTTTGTGGCTTATAATTATAAAATTTTTGTTTCTGCATCCAATCAAAATATCAAGTTCTAGGTGTGACTGATACTTAGATAATTATATTGCTATCAATTTTTTATCAAATTTTAGATTAGCTCTGAAGGCAAATCCTAGGAGAATTAATTATCATGATATGACAGCATGTAAGAGTTATACTCTCTGATAGCAAAATAATGACACAACTGAGAGAAACTGGCAGAAGGAGAATGCAGGAGAGTAATACAGGAACCCTTCTACTATAAAAATAAAATAAAAACAAAAATGGGCAAAGGAATATGAATTGACAGTTCCCCAAAAAAGATACACAAATGTCTATTAAACACATAAAAAGTTGCTCAAGATCATCAGCGATCAGGGAAATGCCGATCAAAACTACAATGAGTTATAACTCCACACACAGTAGGATAGCTATAATAAAAAATAGACAATATCAAGTGTTAACAAGGATTCCAAAGCAGTTAGAATCCTCACATATTGCTGATAAGGATGCAAAATGGTACAACTGCTTTAGAAAATAATTTGGTAGTTTCTCAAGAATATGACCCAGCAACTCTATAATTCCATACCTAATTATATATATAAGCAAAACAGAAACATGTATCCACACAAAAACATACACAGATGTTCAGAGTATTATCCAGAGTAGTCTAAAAAAATATAAAACAACCCAAATGTCTGTCAACTGATGGGCTGACAGACAAAATGTAGTATATGCATGCAATGGAATATTATTTACCAATAAAGAGGAATGAAGTACTGATTCACACTATACCATGGATGAACCTTGAAAACATTATGCTAAGTGCTAAAAACCAGACACAAAATACAGGTTGAATGATTCTATTTACATGAAATGTTTAGAATAGTCAAACTTATAGAGAAAGCAACTAAATTGGTGGTTGCTTAGGGCTAGGGTATTGGGTGGACATAGGGAGTGACAGCTAAGGGTTTGTTTTGGGGGTTGATTATAATGTTCAAAAATTGATATTGGGGATGATCTCACAACTCTGTAAATACTCTAGAAAGTACTGATTTGTGAACTTTAAGTGGGTGAATTTTATGTAAATTATACCTCAATGAAGCTGTTTAAAAAAATCAGTGTCATGAAAAAAAATGTGGGAGGAACATTTCTATCAAGAACATTCAGGGTTCTGATATTTTTCCCTAGTTGGAAGCTAATAAGTTAGCCTGCCATAGTTTCATGGATACTGGCAGAAAATACAAGATGTTTTGACCATATAATAATTTATTATTCACAGCAATAGCCCTGGCTTCCCTGATCCAGTTTCCACAGGGTGACATGAAGCAGACAAGGTAATGCCTTCACATACACATTGTTTTTACAGTAGATAAACTGAATGTTTAGAAAACCAACATATTTTATAATGGGCAGTAAGTTTGCTTAACCTTTGCTCTGAGATGTTATCTTTATAATACTGGACAGTAAACAAACCTGGTTTTTCCTCTTTCCAAGCTGTTCATACACAAATACCCTTTAAAATATAGTCCAGACCAAAAAGCAGCTCCACTCCTCTCAAGATACACAAGGACATGAGAGATCTATAGTAAATTTTCTTCTAACACATTCCAGATTTTTAAAACTTCAAGGAAGCAAAACAAATGTAGTATATGAACAGCTATAAAAGATTTTTAAGGACCATTAGGGACATCTGAATATGACTTGAATATTAGATACCTTAAAATAATTGTTGTGGTGCCTGGGTGGTTCAGTCAATTAAGTGTCTGCCTTTAGGACCTAGGTCATGATGCCAGGGTACTGGGATCAAGCCCAGTTTTGGGCTCCCTGCTCAGTGGGGAGCCAGCTTCTCCCTCTCCTTCTGCCCCTCTCCCCACTTGTGTTCACTCGTTAATTTTTTCAAGTGTGATAATGATATGTTTACATAGTATAATGTCCTTTTCTTTTGGTGAGGCATGAAAATACGCAAGGAATGATCCCAATCTTTTGATACCAGTTGAGACCTGATTTATGACCCAGGATGTGATCTATTCTGGAGAATGTTCCATGGGCACCTAGCTGGATAAAGTATTCTTGGCTGCATGTTTGGTCTTCTATATCACTAATTCTTTCTTCTGCCTCATTTATCCTAGCAGTAAGAGCCTCCATTTTTGATTGCACCTCATTAATAGCTTTTTTTATTTCAACTTGATTAGACTTTAGTTCTTTTATTTCTCCAGAAAGGGCTTTTATTTCTCCTGACAGGGTTTCTCTAATATCTTCCATGCCTTTTTCGAGCCTGGCTAGAACCTTGAGAATCGTCGTCCTGAATTCCAGATCTGACATATTACCAATGTCTGTATTGATTAGGTCCCTAGCCTTCGGTCCTGCCTCCTGTTCTTTTTTTTTGTGGTGAGTTTTTTCGCCTTGTCATTTTGTTCAGATAAGAATCCGCCGTTCTCCTTGTTAAGTGAACTTGGTCTTGGCTGGATTTCTTGTTGATCTTCTGGGGGAGGGGCCTGTTGTACTGATTCTCAAGTGTCTCTGCCCCAGGCGGAATTGCACCGCCCTTACCAGGGGCCAGGGGCCGGTCTAAGTAATCCTCTCAGGTTTGCTTTCCATAGAGTTCGGGGGGG
>RCUC01041193.1:0-10840 GCA_003697995.1 Taxidea taxus jeffersonii | reverse complement strand
ATGACTATTGCTTTTGAATGTACTCAATTTAATCTTTACTTATTTTCTTGTAACTGGGCTGATTGAAATATTTTTTTTAAAGATTTTTTAAATTTTTTTGACAGAGAGAGTGAGAGATCACAAGCAGGCAGGCAGAGAGAGAGCAGGAAGCAGGCTCCCTGCTGAGCGGAGAGCCTGATGCGGGGGGCGCGATCCCAGGACCCTGAGATCATGACCTGAGCTGAAGGCAGATGCTTTAACCCACTGAGCCACCCAGGCGCCCCAGACTGAAATATTTTCTTTTTTTTTTTTTTTTTAATTTATTTGACAGACAGAGATCACACGTAGGCAGAGAGGCAGGCAGAGAGAGGGGAGGAAGCAGGCTCCTCGCTGAGCAGAGAGCCCGATGCGGGGCTCGATCCCAGGACCCTGAGATCATGACCTGAGCCGAAGGCAGAGGCTTAATCCACTGAGCCACCCAGGCGCCCCCCAGACTGAAATATTCTTAACAGAAGTAACAATATAATGATAGCTATCGTTTATGGACAGCTTAGTATATGCGGAGGACTACGTTTTGTTGCTTACACATGTCATAGCAACCCTGCAAGGCAGAAAGTGTCACATCTGCCTCAGATGGGAATGGAGGTTCAGAGCGGTGAAGGAATTTTCTCCAATTAACACAACAAATAGTGTCAGAATCGGGCTTCAGAGCTTGTGCTCTTCCAATAGGCCAGGCTATGAAAGCCAGAACTAATAAACAAATTCCATGATCACTGAACAGACCACAGAACTGTCTGATGATACCCATATGTGGCTATGTATGTTCCCTAAACATCAGCGAACTCACATAAGAATTCATCTACTTCCAAGTAGTAGATACCGTCCGCATGCCTGGTGCACATCGGAGCCTCACGAATGAAGGGGGTGTGGTCCGAGGGCCGATACTTGTACAGGGACAGCTATTCCTATTATGTGATAGGAGTTGGATATAAGTTATAGGGTGACATCAAGAATATTGTTAATCTGGGGCACTTGGGTGGCTCAGTCGTTAGCCGACTGCCTTCAGCTCAGGTCATGATCCCAGGGTCCTGGGATTGAGCCCTGCATCAGGCTCCCTGCTCAGCAGGAAGCCTGCTTCTCCCTCTCCCACTCCCCCTGCTTGTGTTCCATCTCGTTGTCTCTCTCTGTCAAATAAATAAATAAAATCTTTACAAAAAAAAAGAATATTGTCAATCCTTTTGCAAGGGAAGTTCTTGGTGAAGAAAGAGACACTGGACGTCGCAGATAGAAGACCCAGAACACAGGCTCACAGCACACAGGCAGTGTGGAGGACAGAGGACGAGTCGGGGGAGCTGGGTTCTGGGCTCAGCTCTGCCACTTACCAACTGCAACACCTTGGCCAAAATCCATGTGATTCCCCAACCTCCGTTTCCTGGATTCCTGAATCCTCTGATGAGCCAATAATAGAGTGAGACTTGGGCGGGCTGTTGAAATTCAGACAGACTAGTCTAACCTAAGATGCTGTGTCCTGTCCATTATCCTGGGCAGAGCCTCTAAAACCAGCCCACCTGACTTGGCCATCTGGATTCTTTGATGCTAAATGGAAAGAAGGCTTCTGAAGCTAGCCTGGAATTAGGGTCGAGACTATGGCACCCCTTTCAACATTGTGTCTGGGCAGCTTTCTCTCCTTTTCCTAAATCCTTGTCCCCAAGTGCCAAATCAGTTTCTCCAAACTTCTTCTAGTAAGCCTGTTCCTTTGCAGCCCAACCTTTGTCATCCAGAACCTACGTTTCCCCAACAGAGTTCTGATCATACCACATTGTGCCAGCATCCTGGTGTTTTAAGTTTCACCTCTGTAAGATAAAGGATTGAGTTGGAAGCCAACAGAGTTTCCTTCCAGGCCAAGCATTCTCTGATTCTCTACATGAAGTTGTATATATTCATGTCATCACATGTCTATTTCAGAGAAGAATTCTGTTCCACTTTTAAGGGACTCCCTGCCTTCCCAATGCAGGACAGACCTGGACAATCAGGCAAGCACTGACAGGAGCTCAAATTTGAGCATGTCTCCTCTTTAAATAAATTGTCCAGAATAAAATAATCTACTATTTGTTTAGATATTTACCGTTTGCAAATATCCTCAAATGCACTTGCTCCTCTACTTCTTACATGAACCCTAAAAGATACACGTTAACCCCTCCACCAATTTCTTACAAACATCAAGGTACTCACGTAAGAATAACCATCTCAAAGTGGTACTAAGGGTCAAAGAAGGCGGTACTTACAGTATCTAGAACAGTGCCTGGTACACAGTCAGTGCTGTACCAATGAAGACGGTGGTCACGGCATGGTGGTGGTGTGACAGATGTCCTCATCATGTCATATGGTAGAGATGTGGACTGCTTCCCTAGCCCTTATCTCTAAAATCACTATCTTAAAAAAAAAGATACCCAGAGATCCTATCATGTGCTTTACCTAACTTTCTGATATTAGTCAGAAAGGAAACTTCTGAGCAGTGGCACCCCAGCTGTTGAGCTCCGGAGCTAGCTGTAGCCTCTGAGATTGACAAAAGACTCTATCAATGACTCCCTGGCATCACCTTTCCTGAAAACCAAAGTGTCTTCGTCTGTTTGGGCTGCTGTAGCAAAATGCCTTAAACTGGGTAGGGCATACATGCCAGAAGTTTATTTCTCATAGTTCTGGAGGCTGTGAAATCCTCAGTCCAGCCCTAGACAGATTTAGTGTCTGGTGAAGGCCTACTTCCTGGTTCGCAGATGGCTCTCTTCTTTCTGCACACTGACATGGTGGTGGTGAAGGGAGCTCTGTGGGTTCCATTTTATAAGGACACTAATCCCATTCATGAGGGGTCCACTCTCATGACCTAATCTTCTCCCAGTGTCTGCATCTACAGATACTACTCTTGGGGGTTAGAATTTCAACATATGAATTTGGGGCACATTTGCTTGATAGCACAAGGCAGTTTTATCCACCTTGTGATGTTATTAGCATAATAACTAAAAGGGTTTTTTTTAAATAATTTATGAAAAAGACAAAAGGAGTGCCTGGCTGGTGCAGTCAGTTAAGGGCCCAACTCTTGGTTTCGGCTCAGGTCGTGATCTCAGGGTAATGAGGTCAAGTCCCACGTGAGGCTCTGCACTCGGCACAGAGTCTGCTTGGGATTCTCTGTCCCTCTGCCCTCCCACACCACCTTCTCTCTAGAATAAATAAATAAATCTTTAAAAAATAATAATTTACAAAAACACCAGACTAATACTTGTACCATAATGGGTGAATATTTTAAATATCCTACTTGTGACCCCATCCGAAAGATTAGGCTGGCGTTTCATTAGATTAGTCTCATCTTTTTGACTCATCTTTTTGACTCAGTGAGTTATATATTTTATCCTAGGAGAAGAATTTAAGAGATAATCATGATCTCTGGATAATCAAACCTCCTAAAAGACTTGCATTAAAATAACACTGAAAAAAGAATTATATACCATTATACACACACACACACACACACACACACACACAAACTTGTATGAAGTAATTCTTTGTAGCCTAAAGATTTCCACAACTCCACCAGGGATTACCATTTGTCACCATAAATAGCTATGTAAAGCAAAGTAATGCCATGTTTCTAGACACATCTCAGCTAACTTATGTATCTATGAAGTGACCAGATAATTAGCTCACATGAAGCAAATGGGGGATGGTTTCTTCCTTTTAGTCCCATTTAGGTAAATTAAATCTGCTTATTTGTGAAGACAAAGCAATTTGGCATCTCTGTGAGGTTTTCTGTTTGTTTTCAAATAGACATTGAAAACATTTTAAAAACTGAAATATTGGTTGAATTTTCAACTCAACTGCCAAAGCACTTTAATGGATTTATTCAGTTATTCATCGAATAGTTACTAAATGTCCTCCATGGGCCAACGGTTCTGTAAATATCAGGATAAACAAAATGTAGTATTTGTTCTCAAGAAGATTGCCTTCTGGTGAGAGAGAGCATTGTCTGAACAGTGATCTACCAGAGCCATGGATACCATGATAGAGATTCAATGGAAGGAGAAAAGATGGTGATTGAATCCCACTGGATTTGATGAGACCTAGGAAGAAGAATGAGGGAAGAACTTCTGAAGGAAGTCATGGCCAAGGTACACCAGGTAGAGGGAACCATGTTGCAAACTCATGGAGGTAAGAAGCAGCAATACTATGAGGAAAATATATAAGCAGTTTGAATTTGTTGTAATGTAAAACACAAAGAAGGAGGGAATGAAAATCCAACAGGAGAACTAGAAAGAGGACAGTTCATGGACTTGTTGAGTAGCTCCACGTTAAGTAACTTGGACATTTTCCTGAAAGCAATGGGTAGAAACAAAATATTTTGAACGGGGGAATGACGTGCTCTGATTTGTTTTTCAGACAGTTCATTATCTAGCACCTTTGGGGAAGAATGCTAGGTTCTCAGAGTGTAAACATGAATAAGAGAGACCATTTTACCCTGGAAGAACTAAACAACTAGTGGAAAACACAGATAAGGAAAGAGTTAACTTTGAAATTTCTGGTGAGTGCTATGATAGTGACCTGGATAAAAGAACCCTCAGATATAGTTGGCAAACCTAAAATAGCTCCAAAAATAGCTGGGAAATTGCTTCTCTTCCCTGAGTTGTTCATAGTATGAAGTTTGAGTCTGTAACACAAATATGTTGTCAGTTTCCATTCCCTCCAACAAAACGTTTGCCTTTGCCTGGCTGTCAGCTCCTGGTCTTGGTGGTGGTGGTGGTTGCGGGTGCTTAGAGGTCATCTAGCTCCACAGCCTTTCCCAACTGGGGAACCTCCCCTCCCCCATGCCAAGGCAGCTTGTTCCACTGTTGGAAGATGTGTAAGAAAGGGGAGTCCCACAGAGCACGTCCGAATGACCTCTTCAAGTGCTGTCTTTTGAGCTCCTTGTCTGAGACTGTATGGGAAAGACCTGAGACCTGAGACCATGGAATCACAATAGCTCTGTCATTTATGAGCCCTGTGGTCCTCATTAATGTATTTAAACTTTCTGACTCAAGTCTCTCATCTCCAGTATGGTTTAATATGGGGTTTAAATGATGAGAGAAATATTACAGGTAAAGCAATAAGCAAGTGCCTTATATAAAGAAGTTCAATAAATAACAGCTATTACTATTATTATTAAAGTATAATTCTGGATACACCCTCTGTCCTCACTTCATTAAAAAAAAAAGGGCAAAACTTACTTCCATGAACTTGAAGTGTTGGTCTCAATATTGTATTCATTTCCTGGGTTCATCAGACATAATACTATCACAGAATACCCTCTCTCTTGAGCAGAAAAAATACATAGGCAATTTCTGACATCTTTTCTTATCTATTCATTTATTGTGACTGATGATCTGGTAACTTAGTAGCCAAGAGTCTCTGTCTTTTCCAGGTTGGCCTGAGAGCCAGGTGTTTCTCTGTGTTTTTTAAAGGGCAATGCATTTAAAACTCAAAATGAGACCATTTTTCTAATCCATAGTAAGCACATTAGGTGACCTTGCACATCAAACATTTGTGAAGGATAGAAGGATCCAGAGCTTACCTCTGCTCTGATCCACAGTTTACATAAGGAATAATGTCTTCTGAAAAGAAAGCCCCAAAATTAGCTGGAGGACTCCTCTGTAAATTTTCTCATAAATGAGGAAAACAAAAAAAAACATTGAGGTGGGATGGAGAGGCTGAAACACAATTTTACTGTAAACCTCACCCCTACAATGGAGAGGGTACTCAAAATCCCAGACTTCTTCCTGAGGAAAGAAGGGTTTGAACCCCACATCTGGCATCTCAACTTTAAGAACTCTAGGCAGATGAGCCCCCAAAATGTCTATTTTTAGAAGTTAATGGGGCTTGCTACCCCCTGCCCCCAGCAAGACAACAGTGATCTAAGAAACAGTTCTTAAATAGCTTAGGCACATCCTCACACATGCCAGGGTTCAGGGCAGAGGAAGCTGAATGAAAAGTGCCCAGACATTTTGTGAAAGACACTTATTTGCTTATTTTAAAGCATCAGCCTGAGGGGCAGGCATCCAATTTAACACACAGCTAGGGGGCTAGTGAAATATTCTTCAAAGACATAGGCTAGCAGGTACCATTTTAGTGCTCTCCCTCTGCCTCATTCCAGCACTTATATCTCCCAGAAAGGAGCTTCTATATTTATGTGGTGCCCTGATTTTTACAGTCTCTTTCCAGGACAAACCTCTGGATTACCTGGCTCTGGTTAGCCAGGGTGGCTTATAGTAGTAGGTCCCACAGGACTGTAGCAAACAGAGAAGGAGTTCATAACCAGCTCCAATGCACAGAGCACAGCAGAGAGGTAACAGGCTGAGGCAACCAGTCTTGCTGTTCAAGAAAACTATTAGCTTGTCTTCATAGATGTGGCCTGAGGGCAGGCTTCCCATTAAACACTCACATAAGGGTTGACAGTAATTCTCTTCAGAGACTTCAGAGCGTGAGTGATATCACTGTGCTCTCCCTCTGCTGAGCTTGCGAGCACTGGGATATCCCAGGCAGGAGCTTGTGCACACATCTGGAGCTTCAGTTTTTATGTCTGTTGCCCCAGCTTTTGCATCTGCCACACTGAGGGCACATCCTCTGAGAGCTTAACAGTGATGGCCAGTGTGGCTGGTGTCCATGGGTTCAGTGGGATTATGGACAAAAAGCCAAGTGGTTCTCAGATCAGGGCTCAGTGCAGAAAGAGTAGACAGAAACACCAGCATTCCAGTCTTCTTTTGAAAGTGATAAATTTGCACATTTTAGAAGTTACTACTTGAGGATCTGACTTCCAATCAGCCTAAATCTAGGTGTTGACTGAGATCCTCCCCTTTGGGGCAGTGACAGGTATGGCACCCTCAACATTTGGGAGCCACTAAGGTAAAGAAGCCTGCTTGGACAATCACAAAAGTTTGAGAGACAACCAAGAGCTAGGGCAAGGTTGAACAATAAGGCTCATCTCCTCCAGGAGTTCAATCCTTCAAGACTGGGAGAGATGACTGTTTTATTTAATGCACAGAAACCAACATAGTGAGTCAAAGAAAATGAAGAAATAGAGGAATATGTTCCAAATGAAAGAATAAGATGAAACCTTGGGAAAGGGCCTTAAAGGAGACAGAGATAAGTGATTTACCTGAAATGAGTTCAAAATAATGGTTATAAAGATGTTCACTGAGCTTGGGAGAAGAATGGATGAACAAAGTGAGAATTTTAATAAAAGAGAAAATATAAGGAAGTACCAAATAGAAGTCCCAGAGCTGAGGAATACAATAATTCAACTACAAAATACAAGAAAGTTTCAACAGCACATCAGATGAAGCAGAAGAAAGGACCAATGAATGCAAATACAGGACAGTGGAACTAACCCACTCAAAGCATCAAAAGAAGAAAGAATGAATGTCCAAGATAGAAAAGAGAAAGTGAAATGATCAGAAAATTTATTTGAAGAAACCATGACTGAGAACTTGCCTAACCTGGGGAAGGACACATACATACAGATTCAGGAATTGCACAGAGATCCAAGTTAGAGAAACTGAAAGAAATCCCCACCAAGAGACGTATTATAAAGAGTCAAATTCAAAGACTAGGAAAAAATCTTCTAAGCGGCAAGAGAAAAATATTCGGCAAGAAGAAGAGAATCCTCAGAAGATTATCAGCATATTTTTCAGGAGAAATTTTGCAGGTCAGGAGAAAGTGGCACCATATATTCCAAGTGCTGAAAAAAAAAAAAACCCTGCCAATCAAGAATACTCTACTGGGCAAAAATTTCTTTCAGAACTGAAGGACAGACAAAAAGTTCTAGACAAATAAATACTAAAGAAGTTTATTATCATCTGACTGGCCTTATAAGAAATTTTCAAGGGACTTCTTTAAGCTGAACATAATGGTACTAATTAGTGAAGGGAAAGCGTGGCAGTTTCAATTTCACTGGTAAAGGTAAATGTATGGTAAAGTTAGAATAGTCTAATACATTAGACTAGATGATAGATTAATATAGATGATATTAATCACTAGATGATTAATCGCTAGATGAATCTATCACAAGATGATAGATTAATCACTTATAAAGGCATATGAAAGTTAAAGACAAATGTAAATTACTAAAACTGCAATAATTTGTTAATGGGTGCATGAGATAAAAAGATGTAAGTTGTGATATCAAAAATAAAATGTTGGGAGGGAATGTAAAAGTGTAGAAATTTAGATGCATTAACACTTAAGTTGTTACTATCTTGAAATAAATTGTTATAAATGTAAGTGGTTTTTTTAAAAAAATGTAAGCCTCATGGTAACAGAAAGCAAAAACCTATAGTAGATCCAAAAAAGAGAAAGAGAAAGGAATCAAAGACCTCTACAAAATCATCAAGTCACCAAGAAAGAGCAAGAGAAGAAAGAAAAACGGAATTACAAAACAGCCAGAAAACCATTAACAAAATGGCAATAAGTGTGTAGCTATCAATAATTATTTAAATGTAAATAGACTAGGGATGCCTGGGTGGCTCAGTTGGTTGAGCGGCTGCCTTCGGCTCAGGTCATGATCCCAGCATCCTGGGATTGAGTCCCGCATTTTCGGGCTCCTTGCTCGGCAGGGAGCCTGCTTCTCCCTCTGTCTCTGCCTGCCACTCTGTCTGCCTGTGCTCATTCACTCTCTCTCCCTCTCTCTCTGACAAATAAATAAATAAAATCTTTAAAAAAAATAAATGTAAATAGACTAAACGCTCCAATCAGTGGACATAAAATGGCTGAATGGGTAAAAAAAAAAAAAAAAAAATCCGTTTGTATATTGCCTATAAGAGACTCACTTCAGAAGGAAGGACACACACAGACTGAAAGTAAAGTGTTGGAAAAGACATTGCATACAAATAGAAACCAAGAGAAAGCTAGGGTAGCTATACCTACAACAGACAAAAGAGACTTTAAGACAAAACTGGTAATGAGACAAAGAAGGTCATTACATAAGTAAAAAGGGTCAGTCCAAGAAAAGGACATAACACTTGTAAATATTTAACTACACAACATAGCAGCACTAAAGTATGTAAAGCAAACATGAACAGACCTAAACAGGGAAATATACAGCAACACAATATACAAAACTCTGTAGCATTTCTATACACTAGTAATGAACTATCAGAAAAATAAACTAAGAAAACAATCCATTTCCAATTGCATCAAAGAGAATAAAATACTTAATAATGAATTTAACCAAGGATGAGAAAGGCCTGTACACTGAAAACTATAAGACACTGATGAAAGAAACTGAAGAAGACACAAGTAAGTTGAAAGATATTCCATGCTCATGGATTGGAAGAATTAATGTTAAAATGTCTGTGTTACTCAAAGCAATCTACAGATACAATGCTATCCCCATGAAAATTCCAATGGCATTTTTCACAGAAATAGAACAAATAATCCTAAGGTTTGTATGAAACCACAAAGACCCCAAATAGCCAAAGTCATCCTGGGGAAGAAGAAGAAAGCTAGAGAAAACATGCTCCCTGATTTCAAACTCTTATAAAGATAGAGTAATCAAAGCAGTATAATACTGGCATAAAAACAGATAAATAGATTAAAAGAACAGAACAGAAGGCCAGAAGTATACCCATGCATGTATGGCCAATTAATTTATGACAAAGGAGGCAAGAATACACAATGGGGAGAAGACAGTCTCTTCAATAAAGTCTTGAGAAAATGACAGCTACATGCAGAAGAATGAAACTGGACAATTGTTTCATCATACCATACACAAAAACCAACTTGAAATGGGTTAAAGACTTGAAAATAAGACCTGAAATCTTAAAACTCTTAGAAGAAAACATAGGCGGGAAGCTCCCTGACATTAGTCTTGGTGAGGACTTTTTAGATCTGATGCCAAAAACCCAGATAAAAATAGTAAAAATGAACAAGTGGGACTTTATCCAACTAAGCAGCTCTGCACAGCAAAGGAAACCATCAGCAAAGTGGAAAGGGAGCTACCCAAATAGGAGAAAATACTTGCAAATCAGATATCTGTTAAGAAGTTAATGTCCAAAGTAGATGAAGAACTCATACAACCCAGTGACAAAATGAACACCCACCCTCTGCAAAAAAATCCAATTAAATAATGGGTAGAGGACCTGAATAGACATTTTTCCAAGGAAGACTTCCAAATGGCCAATAGGTGTATAAAAAGATGCTCAACATCACTACTCAACCACGAAATACAAATCAAAACTTCAATGAGTTATTACCTCATGCGTATCAGAACGGCTAGTATCAAAAAGACAAGAAATAACAAGGGTTGGTGAGGATGTGGAGGAAAAAAGGAACCCTCAGGATCTACTGGTGGGAATGTAATTGGTACAGACACTATGGAAAAGAATATGGAGATTCCCCAAAAAGTTAAAAATAGAATTACCTGTTGATCCAGCAATTCACCTCTGGGTATTTATCTGAAGAAATGAAAACACTAACTCAAAAAGATATTGGCACCCCCATTTTTGTTGCAACATTATTTATAATAGCCAAGATATGGAAACCAAAGTGTCCATCAGTGGATGAATGGATAAAGAAAATTGAGATTTATTACTTATGTTTATACATATATATGGTGATATATATATATGTGATGATATCTATACTTCCATATATCTGTATATCTATGCATACCATATGTAATATTTATTAGTTGTATCTATAAAGGAATATCAATATATATGTGGTGATGAGAGGTGTATACATCACCACATATATTTATCAGGGCTTTGAGTTTGCAGGAAGAAGGTCAGTATGACAAATCTCTACCTCTGAGAGGTGGCTGTTGTGGTGGGGGCAGGGAGGG
>RCUC01041191.1:0-12722 GCA_003697995.1 Taxidea taxus jeffersonii | reverse complement strand
CCCCCCCCCCCCCCCCGCCCAGTTGTAAGAAACAAATGTCTGCTGGGACTAAGCCCTGCTTTCTGTGGCATTTCATTCTGACAGTTCAGCCCAGACGGACCGGGACCCATGTACATACCCTTTGGTCTGTTTTTGCTTCTCGTTCTGTTTGTGAGACCCAGCCTGGGGGTTGCAAGAAGCCACGCCCGGTTTTCAGGTTTTCACGCTGGAGCAGTGTTCCAGGAGGCCGTCCGGGTGTGTCCTGTTGGCAATGGCGGTGGGTGTGCACGGCCGCGTTCCCCGAGGGCCCACAGCCCGGGTAGGGCCGCCGGTCCCCGTGTGTGCAGCTTTGGCTCTGCCCGGACCAGTCAGGCTCATTCCCAGAGCAGCTGCACCAGCGTTCACGCCCCTCGTTAAGTTTTTCACTTAATAATTTGTGGAGGTGAAATTCGCATAATGTACAGTCATTTTAAAGTGATCAGTTTGGTGGCACTTAGTGCCTTCACAGTGGCCTCCGTGGGCTCCTAGGACAGCCCCGGCCCTCCGCAGTGAAGCCTGTTCCGCCTTAGTCCCTCCCCCTCTGCCTTCCGGCCCCCCGGCCCCCGTGACCCCCAGCCTGCCCTCCAGGTCTGCGGACTTGCCTGTTCTTAACGGTTCCTTCCAGCGGGGTCTCACCGTCTGGGTCCTGCCCTGTCTGGCTGCTTCCGTGTTCTCGTGGGCCGTCGCCCCGTGGCAGGTGTCCGCGGTTCAGGCCCTCCATGGCCGCAGCCTGTTGCCATCGCGTGGGTAGAGCACACTCTGTCAACTCGCTCACCCGTGGAGGGACACGTGGGCCGCACGCACCCCGGGGCCACTGTGACTAGCGCTGTGGAGAGCGTGGGTGTCCACGTGCCTCTGCGGGCCGGTGCGCACACGTGCGTGTTCGAGAGCGTGGGCTCACGTGCACGATTCCGCGTCGCGCTGGGAGTCTGCCCACGGGGCAGAGGCTGGGAGCACGGTTCCGGATCGAGGTGGGAGGCGTGGGCTCCCCTCCCGGCTCTGCCTCCTGCTTGCTGTGTGACCTACGGCAGGTGCCCCACGTCTCTGAGCTCTGTGGACGAAGAATCACAGCTCCGTGCAGGCTTGGGCGCCCAATTCTTAGAGCCGGGTGTGGCCAGGCAGCCCCCCAGGGGCACCTTGTGTTGCATAACCCTGGGGAGGGGTGGTCCCCCACCTTCTGGTTCTCGGGGACCTCCTTGGGCTGTGCTGGTGGTGGGGTGCTGGGTCGCGTGTGCGGGGGAGCCCTCCTTACTAACCACCCCCGGCAGCGCCTGAGACCTTCAGGTCTTCTTGAACTTTTCTGGTGGCGGTGGCTGTGGTTTTGATATGCCTTTCTGAGTCTGAGCCACCTTCCTTTTTCTTTTTAAGATTTTTAAAAAATTTATTTATTTGTCAGAGATACAGCGAGAGAGGGACCACAAGCCGGGGGAGTGGGAGAGGGAGAGGCCGGATCCCTGCTAAGCAGGGAGCCCGAAGTGGGGCTCGATCCCATGACCCTGGGATCATGACTTGAGCGGAAGGCAGCCGCTTAACGACTGAGCCACCCAGGCGCCCCGCCACCTTTCGTTTTGTATGTCAGTCGGAGTGTAGGGCCCCAGGCTCAGAGAGTGTGAGGGGCCGGTTGGGGGTCACACAAAGTGGGGTAGACCCCAGGCCTCGGGCTTGGTTTAATCAGGAATCTCGGGCTCCTGATGGTGAGGGTGAACTAAGCCTGGAGGGCAGAAGATGTGAGGTTCCCCTGAGAAGTCGCGGGGCAGGAGGCGGGTGTGTGTCGGGGACCGGGAACTGTCCCAGAGCGGCTCGGTGCCCCCGCCTGCTTGTAATGGTGTGCATCTGTGTGTGTGCGTGTGTGTTAATCTCCCGGGGTCTCCGTTCTCACATGGCCATCCCCTCCGTGTGTCTCTGTCCTCCCCTCTTCCTAAAAGGGCATCTGTCATTGGATTCAGGATGAACTCATCTCCAGATCCACGACTCCTTTCCCTCCGCAAAGATGCTATTTCCAAACAGGGTCCCATTCCGAGGTCCCAGACGGACGTGAATTCCGGGGGATGCGCTTCGGCCCACCCCAATGTGTGTGCCCAATCCTCGGGCCTGCAGGTTTCTAGGCTCAGACCCAGCCCCTTGTTCTTGGGTTCTCTGGGAACTCGGTTTTCTTCTGGAAGCTCCTCTGGACCTGTACAGATTTTCTCAGCTTCCATGGCCTCAGCTGGTCCTGTTTCTCATGACAGGGGGACTAAATGTGCTCCCAGGGCTGGCTTGTGCCCAGAAGGCCCCTGCTGACATCAGAAATGAGATAAAGAAAGGAAAACGGGCATGATTTTTAAGAATTAGAAGCATACGAAAAACTAGTCCAAGCTCAGAAAATGGCCCAGGCTGAAAAGTCACCGCTCCCTGCCCTGACGGTGGGTCCTTACTCCAGGGGGCTGCTTGGTAACTAGGTTTCCTGGTTTACTAGTTCACTTAGTTTATTAGTTCTTTTCTGAGAAACAGTGTGGGTGTCCATGGGGACTGGTACATCCTTCCCAGGCACACACCGCTCATGCCCGTGCGCCTTTTTCCTCCTTGGGCTTGCTACCGGGGGTGGATCTTAGAGACTCTTGCCTTGGCGGTTACATCACCTCGTAGGGGCCCAGCCACAGGCCCTCCATCCACACTCTGGGCTTGGGAAACAGAACATTGTGAAGGCAGAGCTGTGGCTCTGCTGTGGCTCCCTAGTTCCTGCCAGAGCCTTGTGGACGTGACCCAGGAAGTCACAGGTTGGAATCCATCTTAGAAAAGGCTTCTTGCTGGAAATGCCTGTGTGTCTTCCAGAACTTTCTCAGGGAACATGTTGGGGGCCTGGGCTGCTGTAGCAAACCATCACAGACTTGGTGGTTTAAAGCAAGAGAAATGCATCCTCTCACGGCTCTGGAGGCCAGAGATCTGCAATCAAGGTGTTAACAGGGGCCACACTCCCTGCAGAGGCTCTGGGGGAGGAGCCTACCTTGCTCTTCTGATGGCTTCAGGTGGCCCTTGGTGGAAGGCCACGTCCCTCCAGTCTTTGCCTTCCTTTGCACACGGCCCTTCTTTGAATCTTCTCTTCTGCTCTAGGGACACTTGTCCTTGGATCTGGGGCCTACCCGCGTGATCCAGGATAATCTCATTTTAAGATCCTTAACTGGTCCAAGTGGAGGCAGAGAGACTCAGAGAGGCAGAGAGACCGCCAGAGGTCACACAGCTGGTGGCGGAAGGCGAGCCTGGACCATCACCTGCGCTCTCCACCTTTGTTCCCAGGGAGGTAGCCCAGACTTGGTTGGAGGGGTTTGTGTGGCCCACACTGCAATTAAAAGCTTTACTTCAGTAACCTGGCGGCCAGCATTTAAAGGTGGGTGGATTTGTACGGAAATCTAGATTTCTAGGCGCTCATGACAGTTGGGTGTGCTCCTCGGGGAGCTGAGGTCTGCTCGTCTCGGAGGGACAGTGCTCTCCAGCTGTGTGACCGAGGGCAAGTGACGCCTGTCCGGGCCTTGGCTTCCTCATCTGTAGAATGGGGACGGTCCTAGCCCTGGCCACGCAGCTGTTGCTCCGAGGGACACACGGTTTGGTGAATGGGGGGTGAGCAGGCCCCGCCCGGTGCGGGTTCTGCTGTGCGCACTGTCGCCATCAATTTCCCGTCTCTTTCTGGAGTAAATTCAGAATTCGTTTGTGGAGGCTGACCAGGGTCCTGGTGATGGAAGAGTTCCCAGAGGAAAGCGGGGCCATCCGAAGCCCCTGGGGGTTCTGACCCTGCTGAAAGCCTTAAGCACACAGCAGGCATCCTGCCTCAGTTTCCCCACCTGTCAGGTGGGGTGCTGTGAGCACCTGGAAGAGGAGGGTGGCAGATGTGTGTGGCCAGGGGAGGTGGCAGCAGAGGGGCTGTGGTGGCGGGCAGGGGGCGGGGAGGCTGTCCTTGGCGGGCAGCCTGGCCCTCACCAATCCTCTTCCACAAGACGCAAGGACTGACGTCGCTGACCTCCAGCCTCCCTTGTGGCTGGGAGCCGAGTCCGTGTGGGGGAGCTGTCAGCAGTCGCGGCCACCTGTGTCCTTGGAGAGGAGGGAAGGAAGGTCAGGGGCTGGGACAGAGTCCAGCTGAGGTTTGAGATAGCCTTCAGCCCTGGAGGACAGTGTCGGGAGGGGCTTCTCGAACCTTCTTCATGGTTTTGCACATGATAACAAGCGGCCTTACATTTCTGCAGCATCTCTGACTTCTCAGGAGCTCTCACACCCCGTCATCTGGTTGACCCGCCGCGGGGACGCAGGGCAGGCTCCAGGTGTCTCTGCCGCGTGGACAGGAGCCGCACTAGCAGGGGCCCCCCCTCCTCTAGCCGGGGGGGCTTTGCATTCTTCACCAGCTGCCTCCTTGGCCGCCCCGAAGGGCTCCGGAGATTTCAGTCCCCGCGGACGGATGGGACAGGCCGGTGGAGAATGGGCTCTGGGCAGCCCTGTTTGTGAATCAGCCGAAGGAGTGACGCTGATGGAGTGGGAGGGGAGGGGGCCACATGCTGTGAGGAGGAGGGGTGCTGGGTCCTGAGTGATCGGAAAGGTTGCTCCTTCCTCTGGCACATGTTTGCTGAGCACCTTACCGTGTGCTGGGCCCTGGCACTGTGGGGGCTGCGGTTGTGGACGGGGCTGACCGGGTCCCAGTCTCAGCTGCCGACATCGCAGCAGGAGCCACGGTCCGTGCACAAGCAGAGACGCTCACCAAGGGCTTCCGAAGGGGGCAAGGTGGGTGAGTTGACCTCAGGCTCTGGTGGGGTGGTTGGGCTGGCTTTTCGAGGAGGAGTCAGGCACAGGAGCAGCTCGTTGGGCAGCGGGCGCAGCACGTGCAAAGGCCCGGAGGTGGGAAGTTGCTTATGTAGTGTCGGAAGAGGAAACGGGCCAGTGGGGCTGGAGCCAGGGAGAGGCAGGCTGGGGCCTTGTAGGACATGGTGAGGGGTTTAGATTTGGATTCAGTTCATTGGGACACTTTTGGAAGACAGGAACAGATTTGAGATTTCTTCTGCGGAAAGAAGAGCCACTTCACAGAGCCACCGGGTTGTCCAATAGACTCTTCTTGGGGTGGGAGGGAAGGAGATCAGGAAGGGCACTCATACTTCTGTTTGAGAGGCGTGGGGCTCTCTTCCAAGACAAAAAAGACCGGCTAGGGGAACGATCAAGAACAGATGGACAGTGTGGCCTTAAATCTGGCCGTAAATTCCTGGTAGGACAACTCAGCAACAAAAAGCAAACAAACGGGTCAAGGACTTATTAGAGATTTCTCCGGAAAAGATGCACAAACGAATGCAAATGAAAACCACAGTGATCCCACCGCACACCCACGAGGATGACTAGTACCAAAAAACCTGGAAGATCGCCAGTGTTGGCGAGGGTGTGGAGAAACTGGCACCCTTATGCCCTGTCGGTGGGGATGCGGCATGGTGAGGCTTCTGTGGAAACCCGGGCTTGGGTTCCCGGACAAGTTAAACATAGAATTAACGTATGACACAGCCATTCTCCTGCTGGGCATATGCCCCCAAAGAATGGAAAGCAGGGACGCGGGCAGGTTATTTGCACACCCATATTTGTTGCCGCGTGACTCCAGCAACCCAGGTGCCCACAGACAGAGGAGCGGAGGTCCCTCCAGCTGCTGGAATGTGATTCGGCTTCGAAACAAGGCAGTTCTGTCCCCCGCCCCCCCCCCCCATGGATAAGCTTGGGAGACCTGGTGCTCGGGGAGGAGAGCATCTGGCCATAAGAGGACCCACACCGCAGGAGTCCGCTCGCACTGGGCAGCCAGAGGGGTCCCAGGGACAGAGACAGGATGGAGGATGGGGGCGCCAGGGGCCCGGGCGCTGGGGTTTCCTGGGGACAGTTTGGGCAGGTGAGAAAGTTCCAGAGATGGATGGTGACCCGGGTTGCACAACACTGTGGATTTGCTTGACGCCACTGAAGTGTGCCCCTAAAATCAGTGAAGATGGTAGGTTTTATGCTATTGAAAAAAAAATGGTGGGGCGCCTGCGTGGTTCAGTGGGTTAAAGCCTCTGCCTTCGGCTCAGGTCATGATCCCAGGGTCCTGGGATCGAGCCCTGCATCAGGCCCTCTGCTCAGCGGGGAGCCTGCTTTCCCCCCTCTCTCTGCCTGCCTCTCTCTGCTTGCGATCTCTGTCAAATAAATAAATAAAATTAAAAAAAAATCGTGGTTCACCTGAGGAGGTGTCGTGTTCATGGCCGCGGTCAGAGGACAGCCCGCCGAGGCTCTTGGAAAAGAACGAGCCTTTGGAGGAGGCAGCCCTGAGCTCTGGAGCCCTAAAAGCACAGACCCCAGGCGCCCCACCTTGCGAGGCCTTGGCAGGCTCCCCAGTGCGCTCTGGAATGGGGGCCAAGGGCAGTGAAGGAAGGTTCCTTTGGTCACAGTCCTGGTGGCTCATTGACACTAATGTGCCTTCTTCAGCGCAGGTCCCGGTCCCTTCAGGCTCTCTGCATGGCCGCCCAGGGGGAAGGGGAGGACACCCCGAGGCCGAGCAGGGGGCCGGGGTGGCGAGGACAGGGGCTGGCGGATGTTGTCAGGAAAGGACACGTAGGAAATGTGCTGGGCTCTGCAGGCCAGACGGGTTCTGCATCCGCTGCTGGCCCGGGCAGCTGGAGGGCCCAGGACACCCCCATGGAGGGCGAGGCTGTGCGCCCAGGGGTGGACAGTTGGCTTCAGGAGGCTGGGAGATCCGGGCTCTGGGTTTTTGTTCTTGTTCCGAAGGGAAGGACGGTGGGAGAGGGCATTCAAGACATTTTGGGTGGTTTTTAAGACTTAGAAAAGATTTCTGACACAGAGAAAAGTTGTGATCCCCGTGAACCCCTCCCCCGCTTCCACTGATGTTGAGTCGTGTGTCCAGAGATTTGTGTGTCCCCCCAAACCATTTCCCCTTTCCCGAGTTATTCTGAAGCCTGTATTTGACATCGTTTCCTCCGTGTCCCTAAAACGGCCGTTCTCGAACTTTACGTGCCAGCGGAGTCCCTTGGGGGGCTTGCTGACACACAGATGGCTGGGCCTCACCCCCAGAGTCTGAACTGCAGGGGAGGCTGAAGCTGCTGGCCCAGGGACCCCACTCGGAGACCCTGTGCTCGAACAGGTACAGAGTAAGCAATGACACAAAGCAACAGAATCCCCCACACCCAACACTGCCCTGATACCGTTAGCACCCCCAAACTGATTCTAGGTAGAGAGATGAGGTCCTCTCAGCTGCCCAGAAATCCCCTGGGGCATGCACCCCTTGGGCTTGGGTCCATTTTGGGAGGTGATGGAGTGGGGCTCAGTGGTGGGTCGGTCCTTACCCAGCCAGGAAGCTTCCTGGGACCCCTCGGAACGCCAGGTGGCTCTGACCTCTGCTGTCCCCCATCTGTCCCGTCCCCCCCCCGGAACCTGCTGGCTTTTTGAGGGGGGCTTTGGTGGGACCCTCCTGGTTCTTACACCATCCCAGGACAGGGGAGACTGGCCTTCCGGGGCTCCTCGGCCCCCCTGATGTTCCTGGCTAGGGGTGTGGCTGGCTGAGATCTTTTTGGAGGTGTGCCTCAACTGAGGTTCTGACACCCTCCTGTCACCGTCAAGCAAAGCTGTCCTTGTGGTCGCTGAAGTCAGGAGGGGGCAGTGGCAGGCCCGCAGCATGTCTGCAGCGGAAGGCGAAAGGCGGAAGGCGCTTGTTGTCCTGACTCCTTTGTGAGAACAAAGGCCCCCCACTGCACAACTTGAAAGAAGCCACCCAGAGTGTGTCCTGCTCTGGGTTTCTTTTAAGGCAGCCAGGCTCTAAGTCAAGTGTGGGGTGGGAGGTGTGGTGTCCTACCTGGGGGGAGGGGCAGAAGGGGATGTTGACCCAGCATGCCAGGTGTGGGGCTCCACTTTAAGAAGACGGTGGGCCTCTGCCATCATGGGATCTGGTCCACCTTGTCCGGCCAGGGTCTGGTCCTCTAGCTGCAGGCAAGAACGTTCCAGAAAGGAAGAGGTGCCTGGGCGGCAAATGTCACTCTGCCCTGGTGCAAGGGTGTTGCCAGGTGTGGAGGGGGCTGTGTGGGAGGAGGCTGCATATCTCTGAGTGGGTGTGGGAAGCAGGACACTGGTTCCCCAGAGTTGTCTACATCCTAATCCTGGAATCTGTGAACCTATTAGCTCATGTGGCAAAGGGGACCTGGCAGATGTGATGAACTCACAAGTCTCCAGGTGGGAGGCGATCTTGGGTTTTCTGGGTGGACAGTGACTTTCTTAGCATTGTCCTCATGGTCTCATGATGGCTGCCACAGCACCAGACATCACACTGTCCCATATATCATTCAAAGCCAGAAAGAGGGAGGATACAATGGGAGGGCTCTGTTCTTTTATTGTCACAAGGGTCCTTAGAAGAGAGAGGGAGGGACGTCAGAGAGGATGTGACGATGAGGGCAGGGTTTGGAGGGATGGACCGGGAGCCAAGGAGCACGGTGGCTTCTGAAAGCTGGAACAGGCAGGCAAGTGGTTTCTCTCTGAGAGCCTCCAGAGACAACCAGCCCTGCTGACCCCTTGATTTTAGCTCCGTTTTGGGGTGAGACCCACTTTGGATTTCCGACCTTCAAATTGTAAGAGGCTAAATTTGTGATTGTAGACGTGTTAGTGTTTGACAAAAACAAGTCATCAAAACAACTTGTCAAAGCAGCGCCAGGAAACTGACCCAATGAGTCTGCTTCCACTGATGCCGGAGAATTAAATGACAAATGAATTCTGGTTTGGGGTTAAGCAAAATATTTAAACTTAAAATAATACTGTGGGCCTGAATATATTTATTATTGTAAGCATTTCAGTATTGTTTTCAACGACTTTAACGTTTGGGAAAGATATATGTGGGCCCACAGTTTTACTTTTGCCTCAAGCTCTGATACGAGCTTGGCTTGTGACCAGCAGGCTTGTGAGGGAGTCTGATTTGCTGTCTGACATAACTTTCTTTTCTAGAACAGTTTCAGACGTCTAGGAAAACTGGGGAGAGAATACAGAGTTCCCACGTTCCGCAAGCCCGGTGCCCCCACTCACACCGCTCACTATGGTCCACACTCTGTTCGGCTTTCCTTAATTTTTACTTCCTACCCTTTTTCTGCTCCGGAAATCCACCCAGGAGACCATGTCACATCTGGTCACAGCGTCCCCATGGGCTCCTCTGGGCTGTGATGGTTTCTCAGACTTTCCTGGTTTTCGGTGACCTGGGTAGTTCAGCCATTTTATAGGATGTTCCTCTATTGGGATTTGTCTGATGTTTTTCTTGGGATTAGACTGGAGTTCTGGGTTTTTGGGAGGAAGACACAGAGGCAACGTGTGCCTCTCAGCATATTATGTCAACATGGTGTTGCTGTTGACGTAGGTCCTGTTTCTAGTCCCTTTTGCACAGATGAGAAGCTGAGTCCCAGGAGGTTCTGCCGGGCTCCTGCTGGGAGGTGGCGAGGGGCAGGGTGAGGAGGATGCAGGGAGGCAGGTGAGGCTGTCGGGTTGGGGTCCCTCTGCTTGTAGGGATGGCTCCACACCTCTCCTCTTCCTCCTGGGTCCCCGACAGCCTCCTCGCTGGTCTCCCGGAACTCAGATCTGGTGGGACGCCAGCATCTTATTGGGCCGCTGAGGGCTGAGGCTTTGCTTACGATCTTCCAAGTGCTCTCCTCCGCCTGCCACATTTTTTGTTTTTTGTTTTTTTTCTTTTTAAAAATCAGAATTTAACATCCATACGGGGAAGTTCGCAATATCGGGTGTAGACGTTGGTGAATTTTCACATAGGTTTGCTGAGCTCGTCTGGGTCACCTGCAGATGGCTGTCCTCCACCCGCCCTGTCGGTGCCAACCTGGGGTACCGCTGTCCCCCCACCTCTGTCACCAGAGATCGGCTTTACCCGCTGGCCGGATCGTCATGAGAATGGACTCCTGCTGCCCGTTCTCCTAGGTGCCCAGCTTCTGTTGGTTGGTTCCGTGCTTGGTTCATCCGTGTCATTGTGGGCATCCAGGGTCCACTCCTTTTCTCTGCTGGGTGGCATCCCATGGTGTGAATGTCACCCTTTTCGTGCTTTCCCTGGTCTGTGGACATCTGTGTTTCTGGTTTGGGGCTGCTGTGGGCCCTGGTGGACATGGCATTTGTACGTGGACGGACCCGTGTTTTCATTCCTAGGGGGCGGCTTGCTCTCTCTTGTGGGGCAGAAGTCTGTTCCACTTTCGCAGATAATGCCGATGTTTTCCAGTGACTGTGCCTCTTACGCTTGCACAATACAGTGTGCGAGCATTCTAGTTGTTCCATTCCAGGCCAGCAATGCTGTCGTCAATCTTTTTTGTGTTAGCTATTCTCGTGTAGGCTGGAGGATCTCACTGTGAGTTTTATGGACACTTCTCTGATGACTAGGCTGCTCAGGATGGGTGAGGTGGCTCCATGAAATCAGGGGATCCTAGTCTCCTATCTTTCCACTCCACCGTCCTTTGTGGTTTCTGTTCTCAAGGCTGCCTCATGAGCCAATGCGGCTGCTCTAGCTCTGTCCATCATGACTGCAGTCTAGGCAGCAGGGAGGGGGACTCTTGTCAGCAAATATATAGGAATTCCTAACATCGATAATGCCAGGAGGATAAAACAGGGTGATGGATAGAATGTGACTGCGGAAGGGCTGTTTTAGAAAGGATGGTCTTCGTTTCCTTTTCATTCACTGCTGTAGTCTGCAGACTTAGAACAGAGCCTGACGGGTAGTGGGAACTCAGTAAATATTGTTGAAGGGATGAAGAATATTCAGGGAAGGTCTCATTGAGAAGATAGGTTTAGAGTTAAGAAGCAAGGGGGTCACCAATGAAGTCGTGAGAGGGAAGATTGCCCCAGAGGCACAGGCAGGCAGTGCTAAGGCCCTGTGGCAGAAGCTTGCCTGTTGGGCTCCAGGGCAATGAGTGTGGTGTGGCTGGAGCCCAGTGAGGTGGTTGATAAAGGGAGGAGTGATTGTGGCGGTTATAGAGAGCCTTGTAAATCCCTGTCAAGGACTTGGATTTTATTCTGAGGTAGATAGGGAGCCATGGGAGGTGTCTGAGCAGGGGAATGACATGAGCTGACTTATCTTTTAAAAGTATGACTTTGATCCCATGGGGAAAGCAGGCCAGGGGCAAGGGGAGAAGCTGGAGAACCCGTGAGGAAGTCAGTGCATTGGTCCAAGCAAGCAGTGCTGGGTGCCGGGTGGTGTTGGAGAGAAGCGGACAGGCTCCAGGTGCGTCTCAAGAGAGGGAGCAGCCAAGATGGAAGGGTGTTGAGTGGGAGGGAAGTTGAGGAGTCAGGGATGGCTCAACTTCCTCGCTGAAGAAACTCACCCCATTGTCTTAGCAAACCACTCGGGTTTCCTATAAAAAGCTGTTCTTTTATTTGCCTTCCCTTTAAAATCAAAAGAGGTTGGAACCGTAGCCAAGGGTGTGGTGTTCCCAGGTTCTAGACTGACTCCGCCGGTGCTGCGGTCCTCCCTGAGCTCCAGGGCAGCCCGTGGCAGGGCGCGCCTCCAAGGATGCAGGAGGTAATCCGGGGCGGGCGGGGTGCTGGTCCCTTCTCCAGACTGGGCCATGTGTGCCAACTGGCCTCTCCGCTCCCGGCATGGAGGTGTGTTTCCTCCGGAGCCTGTTTCTTCTTATCACCAGGGGAGGGACTAGGTTTTGCAATTCCTTGGTCAGGTCAAGTTAATGATTGTTCTGTGAAGCTTCCCTGAGCCCCGCGCGCAGTGTGAGGACGCTGGTGTGTGGGTGCGGAATGGCGAGCAGCTCTCTCCCTCTCCCTGTGACCTCGGGGAGGCACTTGGCCTTCAAGCCTCAACGTCTGTATCTGTGAAATGAGCCTTAGCAAATTCGGTGAGGCAAAGTCGGCAGAAGTGTGTTTTTATCCGAACAGCATAGATCCAGACGGTTGATAGGACTCGCTGCGCCCTGCGTGTGTCCCCCAGCTTCTCAGGAGCAGAGTCCCATGTTGTTTCTCTCCGTGTCTTTAAATTCCTACCGTCGCATCTAGCACAGGGTGGGTGATTGTGCATGGGATGAGCACACAATCATAATTAGACCAGGCAGGCTTGTTTCAGGCAGTTTCGGAGGACTTTCTGGAGGAGGTGGCACCTGCTGAGTGGGGTCTTGGACTTGGGTGTCGGGGGCATCCTAGGCATGGGGGCAGGGACTGTGGGAGGCCGTGAGCTGAGCCGCCTTTTCAGAGTGGACTTGGGTGGGAGAACGAGGTGATGCCTTGAATGCTGAGACAGGAATTCATACTTGAAGGTGGATGGGAGCCCGGTGATCATCGTGGCTGCCTCATATTGAGCACCTACTGCATGCACTTGCTGTGTACTGACCCTAAATCCCATCCATGGCTCTGCCAAGTGGGGTCTGTTCCTATTCCCATTTTACAGACGAGAAAGCTGAGGCCCCGAGGTGTTCCTGGAGTCCTCATAGCTGGGGAGGTGGAGGTGGGTCCAGTCGGGTTTGGCCACACCGGTGCCACTTCTAAGAAGATACTGCAAACCCAGAAAGTGAGTGCTGCTGTGTGATCTGAAATTTTCTAGGGGCCTATTTTAAAAAGAGCCACATAAAAAAAGGAGTAAGAAACAGGTGAAATTCGTGTTATTTACCCCGTACGTCCAGGATACCCACTCAGCCTGTGGATCAAAATAAAACCAATCATTGACGAGATAACTGTATATTCTTTTACTTTTTTTTTTTTTT
>RCUC01041186.1:0-16578 GCA_003697995.1 Taxidea taxus jeffersonii | reverse complement strand
AGAAAAAAATTCCTACCTGTAGAGGAACACTGATTCAGTTGATAACAAATTTCTCATCTGAAATCTGAAATCAAAAGATAAACTTTTCAAAGGATGAAAGAAAAGAATTGCCAACTCTGACTCTGAATTCCATGTTCAGCAAAAATATCCTTCAGGAATGAAATGGACATTCTCTGATGACCTAAAACTTACTAAATTTTCACTAGCAGTTTTACCATTAATGAATGGTGAAAGGAAGTTCTCCAAAGAAGATGGAAATGATAACAGGAGGCTTAAAATTTCAGAAAAGAAGGAAAATAATGAAATGTGTATAAATAAGGATAAATAAAGTAGACTGTCTTTTTCCTCATGAATTTTTTTTCAATCATGATGGGTTGTTAAAGCAAAAATTCTAACACCATCTGATCTGGGGTTCAATGTATGTAGATGAAATCGGCAAGAAAATTATATTTTAAAAGTAGGAGAGTAAAGGGACCTAAATGAAAATAAGTTTTCTACACCTAGCAGACTGTGATAAGTTATATTTGTGTGTTTTATTATTTTTTTAAATTTTATTTTTTAAAAGATTTTTATTTATTTGAGAGAAAGAGAGAGAGAGACAGAGATAGCAAGAGAGAGCACAAGCAGGAGGAGAAGCAAGGGGAGAGGGAGAAACAGGGCCCCACTGAGCAGGGAGCCCAACATGGGGCTCCATCTCAGGATCCTGAGATCATGACTTGAGCCGAAGGCAGATGCCTAACTGACTGAGCCACCCAGGCACCCCTAATTTTATTTTTTTTAAGATTTTTATTTATCTGTGTGACAGGGAGAGAGAGAGTGTGTGTGTGTAAGCACAATCGGGGGAAGCAGCAGGCAGAGGGAGAAGGCGAAGCATGCTCCCCACTGAGCAGGGAGCCCAACTTGGGGTTGGATCCCAGGACCCTGAGCCAAAGGCGGATACTCAATGGACTGAGAAACCCAGGTGCCCCTATATAAGTGTGTTTAAGTGTAATACATAGAGCAAGCATTAAGAAAACTATATAAAGTGATATACTTAAAAACACTATGTAAGTCAAAATGGAATTCTAAAAAATATTCAAGTAACCCACTGTAAGGCAAGAAAGGAAAACAGAAAAATGAGAAACAGAGGGGAAAAAAAGTTAGACTTTAGCCATAAAATATCAGTCATTATGTTAAGGGTGAACAGTCTAAATACATGAGTTAAAATACAGAAAGTTACAGAATGGTTTTAAAAAACCATCCGGGACGCCTGGGTGTCTCAGTTGGTTAAGCAGCTGCCTTCAGCTCAGGTCATGATCCCAGCGTCCTGGGATCAAGTCCCACATCAGGCTCCTTGCTCAGCAGGGAGCCTGCTTCTCCCTCTGCCTCTGCCTGCCACTCTGTCTGCCTGTGCTCGCTCCTGCTCTCTCTCTGACAAGTAAATAAATAAAATCTTTAAAAAAAAACTTATAAAAAAATAAAAATAAAAAACCACCCAACTAGGGGTGCCTGGGTGGCTCAGTGGGTTAAGCGGCTGCCTTCGGCTCAGGTCATGACCTTGGGGTCCTGGGATGAGCCCTGTATCCGGATCCCTGCTCTCAGTGGGGAGCCTACTTCTCCCTCTCCCTCTTCCATTCCCCCTACTTGTGTGCTCGCTCTCTCTCTCTCTCTGTCAAATAAATACAATCTTTTTTAAAAATTAAAAAAGAAAAACCAACTATATGCTGCCTACTAGAAAGTCACTTTAAATATGACAACATAGGGGCTCCTGGGTGGCTCAGTGGGTTAAAGCCTCTGCCTTCGGCTCAGGTCATGATCTCAGGGTCCTGGGAACGAGCCCTGCATCAGGCTTTCTGGTCCGCAGGGAGCCTGCTTTCCCCTCTCTGTGCCTGCCTCTCTGCCTATTTGTAATCTCTGTCTGTCAAATAAATAAATACAATCTTTTAAAAAAAAGAAAAAAAATAAATATGACAACATAGGTAGGTAGAAAATAAAAGGATGGAAAAAGACATGCTACTCAGATATTAATTTGTAAAAGGCATGCCTATATTAATATCAAATAAAGCAGACTTCAGAGCAAACAAAATTACAGGGACAAAGAGGGATACTGCATAATGATGAAAGGGTCAATCCACCAAGAAGATAGAGCAATCCAAAATGTGTATGCATCAGACAGAACTTCAAAATCTGATAGAAGTAAAAGGAGAAACAGAAAAATCCATAGTTACAGTAAAAAATTCAGTACTCCCTCTTTAGCAGTAGAACTACTAAACATAAAATCAGCAAGACTATACAACTCGAAACCATAAAGCAACACAATCTAATTTATAGGACACTCCACCCGATAACAGCATAATTCACATTCTTTTCAAATACCCATAGAACGTTCATCGAGAAAGATAGCTCATATTCTGGGTCATAAAACAAACTTTAACAAACATAAAAGAACAGAAATCATACAGAGTATGTTCTCTGACCACAGTGGAATCAAACTAGAAATTAATGACAAAGTCAACAGGAAAATCTCCAAACATTCAGAAACTGAACAACTCATTTCTTACTAATCTATAGGTCAAAAAGAGACTGTCAAGCGAATTTTTAAAAAAATACAATGAACTGAACAAAAATGAAAATATAACATAACAAAATTGGTGGAATGTAGCTAAAGCAGGGCTGACGTGGGAATTTAGAACAGGAAATGCTCGCTTACATTAGGAAAGAGGAAAGGTCCCAAATCAATCACCTAAGCTCCCACCTAAAGACACTAGAAAAAGAAGAGCAAAATAAAATGAATTCAAAATAAATAGAAGGAGAAAAATAATAAAAATAAGAGGGGCACTTGGGTAGCTCAGTTGGTTAAGCATCTACCTTTGGCTCAGGTCATGATCCCAGGGTCCTGGGATGGAGCCCCGTTGGGCCCTCTGCTCAGCAGGGAGCCTGCTCCTCTCTCTCACTCCCCCTCCGTTCTCTCTTTCTCAAATAAATAAATAAATAAAATCTTAAAAAAATAAATTCTTTAAAAAATAATAATGAAGAGTAGAAATCAATTAAATTGAAGACAGGAAAACAACAGAGAAACTCCATTAAATAACGAGCTGTTTCTCTGAAAAGATCAATCAAATTAATAAACCTATAACAAGAGAGAAGACACAAATCACTAATATCACAAATGAGAGAGGGAAATCTCACTACAGACTCTGTAGCCATGGAAAAGAAAATAAAGTCCTCAACACAGTACCCAGATTCTTCGGAAGAAAGATGCTATGTGAATGTCTGTCCACAGCAAATTTATAGTCAATCTATGAACAGAATGTTCATAAAGTCTGTCCCTATTTGGAAAAGAAGCTTGCAAATTATTTAATTTCTTTGACACTAACCCCTCACCCCACCCACTCCTGTCCCCACTGTATGATCCAGCAATCCCACTTCTGGGTGTATATATCCAATGAAATAAAACCATTACCTCAAAGAGATATTTACTCCCGTGCTCATTGCAGCATTACTCACAATAGCAATAGCCAAGTATGGGAACAACTTAAATGCCTGTCAACAAATGAATTGACTAAGTAAATGGATCAACTAAATATATATATATACACACACACATATATATGGATCAAGAAATACATATATATATTATATATGTATATATAATATATAAATATATATTATAAATTCAGTATATTATATATATTCAGTATATATATATTATATATATTCAATATATTATATATATATATTCCATTGTGGGGGGTGTGTGTATGTATATGCATACACACATATGTATGTATGTATATACACATGTGTGTATATATGTGGGGTGTGTATGTACATATACACACATGTGTATATATGTGTATATATGTATGTACATGTACATACATATGTATATGTGCATACATACACACACCCCACAATGGAATATCATTCGGCCTTACAAAAGAAGAAAATTCTGCCATCTGTGACAGCATGGATGGACCTGGAGGGTACTATGCTAAGTGAAATAAGCCAGACAGAGAAAAACAAATATTGCATGGTATCACTTATATGTGGAATCTTAAAGATTTTTTTAATAGAAAATGAAGTGTCAAAATCATAGGGGCGACTGGATGGCTCAGTCAGTTAATCATCTGCCTGCAGCTGAGTCATGATCTCAGGGTCCTGGGATGGAGCTCAGCTTCAGACTCCCAACTGGGGGGTGGGGGTGGGGAGTCTGTTTCTCCCTCTCCCTCTGTGGCCATCCCCTGCCCTGAACATGCTCTCTCTTGCATGCACTCTCTCTTTCAAAACCTTAAAAAAAAAGTCAAAGTCATAGATCCAGAGAGTAGAATAGTGGTTACCAGAAGCTGGGGGTGGGGGAACTAGAGGCTGATAAAAAAGTATGAATATTCAGCTATAAGATGAATAAAATCTGAGTGTCTAATTCATACCATAGTGACTATAGTTGATAACACAGTATTTTATAATTAAAATTTGCTAATAGAGTAGAACTTAAATATTCTTACCAACAAAAAGAGTAGATATGTGAGATGGTGACTGTGTTTTTACAAAAGGAATTCTATGAGAAACCCTAGGCATTTAGGGGCGCCTGGGTGGCTCAGCGGGTTAAAGCCGCTGCCTTAGCTCGGGTCATGATCCCAGGGTCGTGGGATCGAGCCCCGCATCGGGCTCTCTGCTCTGCGGACAGCCTGCTTCCTCCTCTCTCTCTGCCTCTCTGCCTACTTGTCATCTCTGTCTATCAAATAAATAAATAAAATCTTTAAAAAAAAAAAAAAGAAACCCTAGGCATTTAAATGTGACAACTTAGATAAAATGGACCAATTCCTTGAAAACCACAAACTACCAAAATTCAACCAATATGGAATTTATACCCTGAACAGTCCAATAACTATTAAAGAAATTAGATTAGTAATTTTTTTAAGATTTTATTTATTTATTTGTCAGAGAGAAAGAAAAAAAGAGAGGGCACAAGAGGGGAGAGTGGCAGGCAGAGGGAGAAGCAGGTTCCCTGCAGGGCAAGGAGCCCGATGCAAGACTCAATCCCAGGATCCTGGGATCACGACCTGAGCCAAAGGCAGATGCTCAACCAACTAAGCCACCTAGGTGTCCCTAGATTAGTAATTTAAACGGTCTTGAAAAAGGAAAGTTCCAGATCCACATGGTTTCACTGGAGAATTCTGCTAAACAGTTAAAGAACTAACACCAAATTTACACTCTTTTCTAGAATACCAAAGAGGAGAGAACACTTCTATGTTGGGGGTTCCCAAGACCATTCCCAGGCTCGATGATTCACTAGAAACTCAGCATATAGTCAGACTCATGGCTATGATGTATTATAGTGAGAGACTATAGAGCAAAATTACCAAAGGGGAAAGGCAAGACACAGGCGGTGATGTCCAGAGAAAGCCAGGAACAAGCTTCTAAGGGTCCTCTCCTAGTGGAGTCACACAGGATGTACCTAAGTCCTCCAGCAAAGAGTTGTGACAACACATGTGAAATGCTATCTATCAGGGAAGCTCATGAGAAACGCAGTTCCCAGGGTATTTATTGAGGGTTGGTCATAGAGGTACCCTCTGCCTAGCACTCACCAAAATGCCAGACTCCCAGAAGGAAAGCAGATGTTCAACATAAACCATATTGTTTGTATAAACAGTTTAGGCACACTGAGCCACTCTTATCAGTCCTGGTAATGAGGGGAGCCCTCCTTAAATCCAAGTTTCCAGATGCCAACTAGGGACGAACCTCGCAAGCAGGCTGGCCATTCAAAAGAGAGCCATCAGGCCTGCTATGATAACGCTTTTCTGCACAGCTTGGCAATCAGGAGACTTGAAACATAGTCCCAGAATAAATCACATATGTACAAACAGTTTAGGGACAGTGAACCACTCTTATCAATTCTGGGAATGGTGGGAACCCTCCTGAAACCCAAGTTCCCAGTTACCCCCAAAGGATCTGTGTACTAACTCTTTTATGTACAGCTTCCCAACTCATTTTATGAGGCTAGTATTATCCTATTCCCATAACCAAGAACAGTGTAGGGGGGGGAACCCCCTCAAAACTTCTCTCAGGAATTTTGACACAAAAATCTGCAACAAAATATTGGTGATATAGAGTCCAGAAATGTATAAAAAGAATTACACCATGGTCAAGTGGGGCTCATTCCAGGTATGGAGGGTCAGTTCAAAAATCCAGTGTTCAAGCAATGTAATCTACCATATCCACAGGCTAAAGAAGAAAGATCATATGACCCTATCAATTGGTGGGGATGAAGCATTTGACAAAATTCAGCATTCGTTCATGATAAAAACTCTAAACAAATTAGGAATAGAAGGGTACTTTCTCAACTTGATAAAGAGCAGCTAATAGTTTTCTTTACGGTGAAAGATGGAATGTTTCCCCCTAAGACCGGGAACTAGGGAAGTATGTCCACTCATCTCACTCTTACTCAACATAGAACTGAAAGTTCTAGCCTGCACAATGAGGTAAGAAAAGGAAATAAAAAGCACAGAGATTGGAAGGGAAGGAGCAAAACTGTGTTCACAGACAAGATGATTGTCTATGTAGAAAATCCGAAAGAATCTACCAGAAATTTTCTAGAATAAGTGGGTTCAGTTAAGTCAAAGGATAGAAGGTCAACACACAAAAATTAACTGCATCTCTATATGCTAATAATGAACAATGAATGAGAAAGCTGAAAATAAAAACACAATACTATTTATGATCACTCCAAAGAAAATGAAATACAGTATACACTTAACAAAACATGCACAGGATCTATATGCTGAAAATTCCAAAATGCTGATGAAAGAAGTCAAAGAAAATCTAAAGAAATGGAGAGGTACACGAATCATCTTCATGGATTGGAAGACTCCGTATTGTAAAGATGTCAATTCTCTCCCCAAATTGATCTATCAGTTTAACACAATTTGTAACAAAATCCCAGCAAAGTTTCTGTCGATATAAATAAGGTTGTTCCAAAATTTATACAGAAAGGTGAATGACCTTGAATGGCTGATGCAGTATTGAAGAATAAAGTGGGAAGAATCACTCTACCCAATGTTAAATCTTACTGTATAACTATAGTACCCAAGACTGGTATTCACAGAGGGATAGGCACATAGAACAACAGAACAGAATAGGGAACGAAAAAATAGCCCCACACAATTAGTCCAACACAAACATGACCGACTGCTTTTGACAAAGGTGCAAAAGCAATTCAATGGAGGAAAGACAGTTTTAATTTTGATTTTAACAAATTGTGTTTGAGCCATCAGACATCTATAGACAAAAATATGAATCTCGACCTCATTAAGTTCACATTTCATACGAAAATTAATTCAAAATGAATCATGGATTTAAATGTAAAATATGCAACTATAACACTTTTAGAAGGAAATGTAAGAGAAAATTTGTGGAACCTGGTGCGAGGCAAAAAATTTCTTAGACACGACAGGAAGGGGACAATACATAAATGCAGACTTTGCGAAGTAAGACTTCATCAAAATGAAAATTTTTGGTCTGTAAAATCTCTTTAGAAGATGAAAACACTAGTACAGACTCAGGGGAAAAAATTGCGAACCATGTATCTGACAGAGACCTTGTATCTAGAATATATGAAAAATTCTCAAAATTCAACAGTTAGAAGCAAACAACACAATGAGAAAATGGACAAGACATGAACAGACATTTCACCGAAGAGGATATACAGATGGCAAATAAGCACATGAAAAGATGTCAACATTGTTAGGGAAATGCAATTGAACACAGAGAGACACCACTATACACCTATTAGAACGGCTAACATAAAATTATAGTGGACAATACCAAATGCTGGCAGAGATGTGGAGAAACTGGATGTTTCATACATTGCTGGTGGGAATGTAAAATGGTACAGTCTGGAAAACTCTGGGAGTTTCTTACAACACTAAACTTCCACTTATCACCCAACCCAGCAATTGCACTCTTGGGCATTTGTCACAGAAAAAAGGAAAACTGATGTTTACGCAAAAAAACTCTACATGACTGTTCATAGCAGTCTTATTCTTAACAAACAAAAATTGGAAACAACCCAAATGTCCTTCAGTGGGTGAATAAACACACCGTAGAACACCAAAGCATAATAATACTATTACTCAGCAGCGAAAAGGAATGAGCTATTGAAACATGCAGCAACTTGGGTGGATCTCAAGAAAATTATGCAAATTATGGGGAAAAGCCAATTTCAAAAGGCATGATTCCATTTACATAATATTCTTGAAATAATAAAATTATAGAGATGGAGAATATGTCAGAGGTTGCCAGGGGCTGGAGTAGGCGAAGGAGGTGACTGTGACTATCTATACTGGGTAGAAGGAGGAACAGTTGATTGTGGTAGTTACACAAATCTACACGTGATAAAATGGTGTAGTACGATAGACACAGACACAGAAATGTTTGCATGTAAAACTGGTGAAATCTGAATAAGGTCTGTGGATTGTACCCATGTCAGTATCTTGGTTATGTAAGATATTAACATGGGGGAAACTGGGTGAAGAGTACATGGGTCTGTTTGTAATACTTCTTACAGATTCCAGGAATCTATAATTATTTCACGATAAGTTAATAAAACGAGGTAAATCTGAAGGATTATGAATGTTTTAGAACACACACATTTGTGTATTATGAAATAGAACAACATCTTTACTATGTAAATCAGACAAAATACAGAAGAGCCTACATTTTTGTTTAGCCAAGAAATGTAAATGAAAATGACAGTATGAGTTCATGGTAATTGCACATGGTCCATTTCCAAACCCAGATAAGTAAACCAAAAGGGGTTTGTTGCTTAAACATCTGTATGAGTTAGGATTCCACCAGAGAAGCCAACCAACAGGATATTTTATACACACGCGCGTGCACACACATCATTCATTCATTCATTCATTCAAAGATGTTGGCTTACACAATTTGTGGGGCTGGGTAAGCAAATCCAAAACCTGTAGGGCATGCAGTCAGAAAGGAATGATCGAGCCCACCCAGATTATCCAGGATAATCTCCCTTACTTTAAATCAACTGATCAGGAGCTTTAATTACATCCGCAAAATATCTTCACAGCAATGCGTAGATCAACGTTTGATTGAATAACTGGCGCGGTAGCCTAACCCAGTTGACACCTCAAAAAGCCACACACCATCACAGCCCATTTGTGCTGGCAACTGAATAAATTCATTCTGTTAATAGGCACCCTGGCCTTATTATTATAGGTAATTCAAGAGCAAACAACTTAAATCAATAGTGGCCGACAATGAGTTTCCTACAGGAGGGTCCACTTACAGAACTTTAGAGTTGAAAGGGGCCCTGAAAAGCTTAGTTTGTATTTCAGCACAGCCAAGGCACCTCCCCATCGTCCTCTCGGGCACTTATCCGGGCCGAGGCTCCTCCCGGCAGCAGCGCGCCCAGCAGGAGCAGAGAGGAACCCACCTGGAGCACGACGCCTCGGGTGCGGGAGCACCGAGTGGGCGGAGCCTCGAGGCGCGCGGCGGTGGCGAAGGCGCCCAGCCCGCCAGAAGAGCGCGCGGCGGGCGGACGGCGGGGAGCCAGTCGGGTAGGGCGAGCGCGGCCGGCGGTTGGGGTTGGGGGGGGGGGGGGGGGGCGAGGGGGGGGGGTTGGAAGGAAGGGGAAGAGGCGGAGCGTGGGAGCGCACAGTGTCAGGAATACAATAGTGCTCCGCGCCGCTTCAGCCGCCGCCGCTGCCGCCGCCACCGCCGCCGCCGCCCAACCGCCTGCCCAACGCTGAGGCCTGACGGGCCAGGCGGGCGAGGGCCGAGGGCGGGAGCGGAGGCGCAAGGGGCGGCCCGGACGGATCAGGCGGCGGGGCGGGGGGCGGGGGTGGGGAGGAGATTAGGGGGCAGGTGCGAGGGAGGGGAGAGAAGAAAGCGAGCGGTTAAGGGGGCGGTTACCACCCCTACCGGACTCGCCCGGCACATTGCCGGGCCTGAGTGTGGAGCTTGAAGGAAGGAGCGGCGACCTAGCTGCGCGAAGGTAGGCGCCTCCGAAGCTGGACGCGGCGCGGGCGGCGTTGGGGGCGTCGCGCCGGGTGGGCAGCGGGAGTGGCGGCCTCGGGGAGTCGAAACGGGCGCCGCGGAGCGCAACGTCCCGGCCCAGCCTCGCAGCGTTCCGGGGCGCCCGGCCCCACAGCGCGGTCGCTCCGGCGTCCCCGGCGTCTTCGGGACTAGAGCGTGTGTGGGCTGAGGTAAAGTGCCCGCTGGCCCCTCAGTCGGCCCGGGGCAGTGCCGGGTGGCCGACGCGGGGGGCGGGGGCAGACGCCCGGGCTCGGGCTCGGGCTGCAGCTCCGCTCGGGCAGGAATTGAGCGCCATAACTGTTGCGGCCGTTCCCTCCGGTGCCCCCTCCCGGCGCCCCCTCCCTCTCTGTGCTCTGCCCGGTCTCGGGGCTCCCGGGGTCAGACCCGCGGCGGGGGGACCTGCTCTGCCGGCCGCCCCGGGGCCGGATGCTCCCAGGAGCGAGGGCGCGCCCCTGGCTGTTTCGATGTTGGGGGGCGTGAAGAACCAAGTGCTTGGAGAGAGGGGGGCCGGGCGGCTCAGGGAGTGGCGAGGCCCCCGGGGAGCAGCGGGTACCCCCGAAGCAGGAGCGCGAGCGCCCCGCGGGCTGGCCAACTTTCCCTCCCCCTCCCGTCATTGTTCGGGCGCTGCCAGTCCCGGGCCGCCGCAACAACCGCCGAGCGCCTGGCGGTCCGGAGTGGGGGGTGGGGGGGCGGTGGGAAAAGCAGGAGGGCTGTGCGAATCTTACGGGAAAAATTTCCCACCGCTGGGCATAGCAAAGTTAACTTTTCTCCAGCGATCGAGTTGGTTTTATTCCCTCGGCCGTGGGGAGATCGATTTAAAAAAAAGAGAGGGAGGGGGAGAAAGAGAGAGAGAGAGAGAGCCTCCTTCCAATCTTTTTCTCTCGCTTTTTCAGAGCCACAGCTTTGGTGAAGTCTGGCTTTAAATCGCACAGGGCAACCTGCGTTTATTATTTGTGAGAAGGCAAAGGGGTGGGGGCGCGGGATCTCCAGTGAGTGACCGTAGTGGTGTATGTGTAGGCATGTTTAAAAGTTGGTATCATTGTGTAGCCCTGGGACATATGTAGTTCCCAGGCATTTGGCAAGAAACTTGTTTGGCCGCTTCTGACTTTCTGAGTTGCTAGGAAATCCATGGCCTCAGATGTGCGCAAGGTTTTTTGATGTGAAAACCGTTTATCTGTGAAGCTGAGGATGGGATCCCCGCAACGCCGTCTGATTGTATAAGAAATCAAAACCGTGTTGATGGTGATTTCAGGGGCCTGAAAGGAAAGGCGACCTCATTCCCGGTATTCAGTCTGATAAGGATAACTGTCTGCTTCTCTCTAAACTTTGAAAGTAATGGAAAATAATTTAGGTAAAGACGGGTTGCACAACATCTTGGCTCAGTTTAAGCAACCCAGAATCCACGTTCCCAGAGTAGTTCTCTTAAATACCTTCCCTGAAGGCACTTCTTGCCAGCCTGGGGTTGGGGGTGAGGGTGAGAAAGGAGTGGACTCAACAAAGCTTTGTGTTTTATTTAATTTAGTATTTTCATAACATCTGTAAACAATGGGAATGTGGATCCCTGCCTCTGTGCCCTTTGCATACCGTAGTTTTCATGCTTTTATAGCATCATGTGATTCCTCTCTAGATAAGTGAAAATAGTTTTTTTCTTTTTTGTTTAGCCGAGTAGTCTACCTCCATAACGTATCATTTTCTTTTTCATTTAAAGTGAGCTCTGTGCTGAAATACTTGAATTGTAAAAGGTAATACCTCTCGTCAAGGGGTGAAGGGATTGCATGAGATCTTTGGGACGTGCTTCTCAGTATTAGCTACTATCACTGCCACCTTTTCTTTAACTGTAGTCTTCTCTACAGTTCTGTTGGCCAGAGATGAGTTCCTAACCTAATATCTTTGCCTTAAAACAGCTCCTTGCATTTTTCATTCAATCAATTCTGGAATACTCAGGGATGTGCGTCTGGTTCTAGAACCCAAACATTGTCTTCAGCCTTTCTGAGTCATGGCAGTATGGTAAGTGCCTTCTCACTTTCAGTAGCCTGTGAATCTTGGTCACAGGTAGGAGAAAGTGGAGAAAGGCCTTCTACTCCTTACTTAAGGGTTTGTGATCACCTGGAGCCAGGAGTGACTCAGAAGCAGCCTTAGAAGTGCCCATGACCCATCTTCTGGCCTGTAGATGAAGTTCCCCGAAGCAGGACACGTGACGACACAGGGCTCCCATCATAGTTGAGACAGATGGGTTAGTGAACAAAGGATGTTAGGCTGGAAGATTGAGTATGATCGTCTCCTTTGATAATGCCTGTCTTTTCCCTTCCTCGTGTTCCATCAGCCATAACAATCCATTTCTCTCCTAAGGAACACAAATCTATTTCTTCTTTTTGCCCACTACTTTTAGGTCTGACTGGAACTAGGCAAGTATTTGGGGGAAGGTAAGAGGAGGCAGGAGGCATTGGCTGTTTGTGAAGACATGGCATTACAGAGGGCTCTTACAGGCCTTGACTAGGGATACAGAGGTTAACTATTATCATAGGACATAATGCACTTGCTTCCTCATGGAGGTTACGCAAAGCAGGAGCTGAGGAAGATCGAGATCATATGCTGGCTTACATTAAAAAAATCTCTCATCAGGGAATAACTTACTTACATCACCTTATAGGTGAGGAGTGGGTGTTGGGTGACACCCATCTGGTACTCTCCTGAACTGGCTTACATGGGGACACTGAGTGGTTTAGCAGTATCTCCCTGTTGTTCAGTTACAGTGGCTGGGAAAGCTGAAGCAGTCCGGTTTGTGGGGAGAATCTAGGGTGAATGGGTAAAAATGAGGAGCAAATAAAAAGGTGATGGCAAATGGTCATTACAGACCAAGTAACTACTGCTTTGGGTTTTCTGTTTTCTGAAATATGTGTGACTCCCCCATGGTTATTTTTGCCTCCTCCCTGTAGGTCTCTCCGTAGACAATAGCAGCAAAGTTCTTACCTTCAGAACTGCTTCTGTGCTTCTCTTGGGTGACAGAAAGAAGGGTCCTGAGGAGAATTTGCCTAACCCATAGCTAAAAAGTAACTGAGAGGGCAGTTAACTGGAGAAAGTAGGTAGGGGGCCTGGTTTGGGTAAATGGTACTGGTGTTTTTGACTGATAGGAGATGCCCATGCATTGATTAATACTCTTTAAGCAGTATATAATTTTTTAAAAGATTTTATTTATTTATTTATTTATTTATTTGAGAGAGAGACAACAAGAGAGGAAACATAGCAGGGTGAGTGGGAGAGGGAGAAGCAGGCTCCCTGCTGAGCAGGGAGCCCAGTGCTGCAGGGCTCCATCCCAGGAACCTGGGACCATGACATGAGCCGAAGGTACCCAACGATTGAGCTACCCAGGCGCCCCTAAGCAGTAAATAATTTAATCTCTGTCACAACCCTGAGGCCATAGCTGAGCCCTACTACCCAGGGAGCTCCTTGTCCCTTGATACTGGCTGATAGGCAAGGAAATCTGAGCCCAGAATGTGCTTTTTGAAATAGCTGACAAGAGAATATGGTACCAGCATGGTCAGTACACCAGACCTTGTGTGTTGTAATCTCCTGGGAAAGTTCTTCTTCTTCCTTTTTAGATTTTAAAAACTTATTTTGATTATAATTACAAAAAGTTGCAAGAACAGTACAAAGAACTCCTGTATTCCCTTTATCCAAGGTCAGTAATTATCAATAGGTTGCTCCCCCTTGCTTTATCATTTGCTTTTTTTGTTTCTTTTTCTGAACCATTTGAAAGTAACTGCTGAGAGATTGGCATTTATCAAGGGCATCCTGTCCTGAAGGGTGGTGCAGATGTACCCGTGGGGTATAGCAGAACTTTGGTGGTGATGCAGGGCCCCTGAGGCAGAGTGAAGTCTACCTGTAGCTGTGGAGCACATGTGGAGCACACGGAATCTCTGATGCTAGATGTAGAAATCACAACAGTGTAAAAGCAGCTAAGATAAACTCCCTTTTTTTTTAAAGATTTTTTTTTTATTTATTTGACAGACAGAGATCACAAGCAGGCAGAGAGGCAGGCAGAGAGAGAGAGAGAGGGAAGCAGGCTCCCTGCTGAGCAGAGAGCCCGATGCGGGGCTTGATCCCAGGACCCTGGGATCATGACCGGAGCTGAAGGCAGAGGCTTTAACCCACTGAGCCACCCAGGCGCCCCAGATAAACTCCCTTTTTGTCATCATTCATGTCAAGTGTCTTCTCAACTATGCCAAACTTCCACATTGTTATGAAAATCCACTCCAGCACTGCCCAACTTTGCAGCTGTAATGTATTCTCCAAGATTTTCATTTAATTCGTTCAGCAGACATCTGTTGAGTGCCTCCTATTTGCTAGGGTATAAGAGGTGAAATATCGATAACTCATCCCATTAAGAGTTCAACATCCAATGTAAAGGAAGAAAGAAATCTAACCCAGTCAGAGGGAAGAGCATTCTGTTGAAGGGGTTTACAGGAGGTGCTTAGAACCCCAGACTGGTTAAGGATCTGAAGAATAGATACCTGAGAGTCGAATGTGAAGATCCATTTTCTCTGAGACTTGCTGCTCTTAGATAACAAGGTTCATGAGTTAGGGAAGCCTTTGGTGTGGTATACCCAGCACAAGCTATGGGGTCAGGCCAACTTGGATTCGAATCTACCGCTTGATCTGGGCCAGTACTTGATGTCTCTATGCCTCAGTTTCTTCATCTCAATTTGACATCTCCAAGGTAATAATTAATTGAGGTAATAATTGCTCTGTAAAAATTGATTTTGTCCCCCCCTCCACTGCCAATGCAGTGTGTGGGGAAATAGCATGAGCAGTATTAGATATTAAGGTGGGATCCAAGGAGGTGTTTCTGTTTTTCCTACAAATAAATATGTAATTTCTAATTGTACTGAGAGATGTGATGGAGGTCACTATAAGAGATAATAACAGCAGCTATGACTTGTTAACCATTTCCTGTGTACTAGTACTGTGCTAAGTATTTAACATGGAATATCTTTCTGAGGTGTAAGGCAAAGGTAACTTGCCAATGGTCACACAGCAAGTAAGAGGCAGAATGCTTTTATAAGGGAAATGAGCAAGGTGCCCTGGACCCTGAATAATGAGCAGGAATAAGCAAGGTAAAAGAGAGAAGGGATTGCCAGGCAGAGGGAACACCAGGTGTTGTGAGGACACTGAGGTGAAAGAGAGATGTGAAAGGGATCCACAGAGGTTTGGCTAGGACCTGGGGAAAGAGAGATGAGGTAGGCAGGGGGAGATTGACAAGGCCTTATGGGATCTCATTAAGGAGCTTGTGTTTTATTCCAAGGGCAGTGGGAGGCTGCTGGAAGGTGTTTTTCACCTTAAACCATGGCGGGGAGTGCATGGGTGGGCATGGCGAGGCGTGTGTAATCCACAAAATAATCTAGTGAGGCCTAAACAAAAGTAGCTTAAAGTAATTTCTCCTTCAGTGTCCCACTTTGTGATCCAGTAGAGGCAATGTTTCTGGCCCAAATGTATAGATCTTAAAGTTTCTACTGTCCACCATTAACACAGCTAAAAAGAGTTGCTGTGATACTGGAAGAAGCTGGTCTGCAGAATGCCTCTAGATGGTTTAATTAGGCTTATATATTTGATGCTTTTTACGCTGCATTAAGGGAGCTCTTTCAGTTTTCACTGAGCCCTGTCAAATGGGGAAAAAAGTAAAATTGGGAGACTAATTCCTGGAAACCTGAGTTGTTGTTCAGTGTTAGAAATGGAACTGTTGAGTATAAGACTTCAGTTTAAATATATCATGATAAGGATGCTTCAGTGACTAAATGGAAATTTTTAATGTTTTTTGTTTTTTTGGTGTGTGCCATCTGTGATGGCAGACAGCACATTTGTGAGAATCTGGGAAGACTTAGGCATTTATTCAGTACTTATATATTTATTTATTCCCATCCAGGTACTGCAGGTTTTTCTGTTTGAAACGATTTCTTATGTGCAGGTTGCTCTGTACAGGAAGAAAACTAGTGTTCTCTTCTCTTTTCCATATGTACCAGACCACAAACATATTTATTTTGAAGTAGCCTGTGTCAGTTAGCTTTTTTTTTTGACAGGGAGGGTTGTTAGCTGGTGGTTGGATGATCTAGGATGGCCTTGCTCACCTACCTGGTAGCTGTCAGGCCGGTGGGTCTAGGAGGCCCTAAGCAAGGCTGGCTCATCTCCGCTCCCAAGTGGTCTCTCCTGCAGCTGGCTGGTCTGGATCTGCTGACATGGTGGTCTCAGAGGCACAAGGTGTAGCAAGCAGGAGCCAGTGCCCATGCACAAGCACTTCTCAGTGTCTGCTTACGTCACATTTGATACCGTCCTATCAGCCAAAGTAGGGAAGTGTTTCTTGGCCCAGCCCAGAGTCATTGTGGGAGAGAGAACCATCTAAAGGTACAAATACAAGAAGGTGTTTTTTAACTGGGGAGCCTTACTGCAGTAATGCATAATAATAATTAAAGAACGTAACCTCTTTTCCTTTGATAAATCTTGTTAAACACTCATTTCTAAATGTAGTGTATTCTTTTTTTTTTT
>RCUC01041174.1:0-10262 GCA_003697995.1 Taxidea taxus jeffersonii | reverse complement strand
CTCTAATACTTTCAGTTCATAGGCTTGTGTGGAGAAAACAGCAGAGACAAAGCACAGACTTCATGAAATGAGAAGTCAAATCTGAGCACCTAGTTTTTGAGACCAGCTACAGACCTAAAACTACATCATGTGACTTAGGAAAGAAGACAAAAGTCGGGCTGATCTAGCTTCAAATGGGTCATGGCAGAGGCACATGGGAGATCCAGTGCTTCCTCCCCCGAGACGGGCAGGACTGTAAAGAGTTAAGAATGCCCAACGACCTTTAGCGCCAGCTATGCTCATTAAAGGAGCAGTAGGCGAACCACTGGTCTCATAAAAGCATAGTTAGAGCTTAGTTTTTACTATGATCATGACTCACTTCTCTACCTAACTATCCTTACCTCTCCAATTAGCATTACTCTTGGTCCTTGTCAGTTTCTAAGGATATTGCAGGACCAAATGGAATTTGTTGCTGTGTGGTTCTTTTTTTTAGCATAAACTGTCATAGAGTAAAATTCCATTACACAGCAAATATGGAACTGTTCGGTTTTTTAAGCAGATGTAATGATTTTATTGGTTCCTATCCTGTGTAACTCATTCTCTAAAGTAAGGTTATGTATATAACACCTACTGTTCTTTCAACTGGACTTGAGATTAAGAATATTACTTTAAGATAAAAGAAAATCACAACACAGTAAAACGGTTATCCATGCAGTTTGTTAGCCTGGTTTTTACTTGTTATTAGCTCTTCTCCCTAGTGTTCAACACCTTTAAGTGTTAAATTTTAACTTCAAATCTCATATTAGAAAACAATATTCAAAGCCTCATTTAATAAACATGTATCAAATACTCACCAGGTGTGAGGCTTGTTGCTAGGCTTTTAATATAAGAGGGTTTGAAGCAGTTCATCAATAGGGCCTTACCTATTGGCATCTGCACACTTGACTAGGATGGTGTCTACAACTGGCCGGAGAAGTCTCTGTAGTTTGATTCTTTCTGCCAAACTATGGCAAGGAGTATATACTAGCATGGCTCTCAACGTTTTCTGGGAAGAGAAAACCAAAGGTCAGTTTAACTACATTTGAAAAGCATCAAAGACCCTGGCATAATCTGCGACCATTTAATAAAATAAATTATAATAGGAAAGGATTGTAATCTATAAATAATCAATGGTATAAATATATATTTATATATATAAATAATCCATGATACATATATATGTGTATATATATAGGTGATATATAGGTGAATAAACGAATAAACAGTGGCGTATAAGGAAACTCTTGAACTATTTCTACAATTTTTGAAGAATGAATTTTAAAATAAGTTAAAGAGCTTCTAATGGCCAAAGCTCAAATAATATAAGCAACAAATTAAATGATGATAGTACTGGATTATAATCCACAGATAAATACCCATCAGTCTATATTGGTATAAATTTAAAAACTGAATAAATACGTAAATGGGGGGAGAAGAGATAGTTTGTTCCTCTTGATAGAAGAATTTCAATTAATTAATATAGAAGGAATAAGGGAAATAGAAAATCACCATTAAAACACCATAATAATAACTGCTATAGGCAAGATCCACTGACAAATGCTAAAATCAGTGGACAAAATTAAGAGAAACAGAGGATATTTGCAGCCTCAAAGTATCTCCGCTAAGACATTTATTAATAGTAATTTTATAGCAAGAAACCCAATAAACATCTCCTTAAGCAAATGATTAAAGACAGCATCACCAATAATAAGATCAACATCATATATCCTTTGATATAGTGCACTAAAAATGGCACATCACCCCTCTTGAATTCTTTTTTTTTTTTTTTTAAGATTTTATTTATTTGACAGCACAAGCAGGGTGAGCGGCAGGCAGAGGGAGAAGGAGAGGCAGGTTCCCCGCTGAGCAGAAAGCCTGATGTGGGGCTCGATCCCAGCACCCTGGTCTCTTGACCTGAGCCGAAGGCAGATGCTTAACCAACTGAGCCAACCAGGTGCCCCCAACCTCTCTTATTCTTATGAAAAGGCAAAAACTCTATCAAATCATGAGAAAATACCAGATAAACCCAAAACGAGGGACATTCTTCAAAATAAGTGGCTAGCACACTTCAAAAATGTCAAGATGTATCCAAGACAAGGAAAGACTGAGGAACTGTCACAGATGGGAAGAGATTAAGGGAGCAGAGTAACTAAATGCAATGAGTGTTTCTGGACTGGATCCTAAAACAAAAAAGACATTAATGGAAAAACTGGTAAAAAGTGAGTAAAGTCTGTGGCTTAGCTATAAAGGACACTGTTGCAACAATGGGATATCTGAATATGGACTTCATAAGTACATAATAATATTGTTATTAATGTTAAATTAACTGAGTCTGCTGATTGGATTGTGGTTATACAGAAGAATGTATTTGTTCTTAAAAGATACCCACTAAAGTATTTGAACTAAAATGTCATGTGATGCCCACAAATAACTCTCAAATGGTTCAGCAAAGAATTATATATGGCAAAGGAGGGGAGGGGAAAACAGGAAGGACAAAGGGAAGGGAGAATGAGAATGGAGAGCTTTAAGGGATGGAGCCATTTCTGCTTCCACTGTGCATGGCACACTAAGTAATTATAGAGGAATCAAGAGTATAGTCTGATTCTCAGAGTCCTTTCCCTCCACAGTTCACAAACTAGATGGGAAACCCTAGGCTGAACTTAGGAAGAAACAACCAGACAGTAAAACAGTACATTGAACAGTCAAGTATGCCTGAAGGTTTGTGTTGGAAAACAGTAAGAAAAAGAGGTTAAAAAGTTGGGCCAAGAACATTGGTCTTTATAGTATGCTGGTCCCTGGATATTCTACATGAAAAAAAAAAAAAAGACCATGATAAGATAGTTTGGGAAATAATGCATTCTACTTCTTGCTCTTATAAATTCCTAGTGTACATTAGTTTACTGAAGGTTCCTAGAAGCCTTGCAGTGAACAGACCCACTTAACTTGTGTAATTCACTGCTCATCAATTTTAACTGCAGGGAACTCTTTCTTCAGGGGACATTTTCATAATCCTGTCAAACTGCCGTGGAATATGCTTTTTGGAAATGCTGTTAATCCTCTAGGGGTTTCTAACCCAGGGAATAATCAAAGTGGTCTTTAAGGAATACTGATGGCTACTATATAGTCAATGTTCTTACAATGTGCCACCGTTATGGCTAGAGGTTTTACACAAGCTCATTTCAAACCTAAGAGGTAATATTTTCATTATTTTATGTAAGAAAGTTGAAATTTAGTGAGTCCTAAAGTCACACTGCCAGCAATTGGAAGAACCACAATTTCAATTAAGGTCTTATAATCTTGATCTTATGTTGAGATTGCCTAGGCTGGCCCCAGTTTAACTAGCAAATTATTCAAGTACCCCAGTTAGGATGATAAATTATGAAATCACTCAGTTGTAACTCCAAATTCATGTTCATAACCATCAGGCTATATTACCTCTCAAAAAGAAGATTCACTGGGCATAGTACTTACAGGATGGATTACAAAAAGACTTAGAGTGGAAGCAGAGAGATTAATGAGTTTTTAAAAAGCTGAGCTTGGAGCCTACTTAAAAGAAGAAAGAACTAGGTAAGAATTATTCTAAAGCAGTCGTCATGAAATGGGGCAATTTTGACCCTCAGGGACACTCAGCAATGCCTAGAGACATTCTTGGCTGTCATGAAGGAGATGGGAGGAAGAAAAGAGGTTTGCTCCTGGTATCTAGTGGGTAGAGGCCAGGGATGGTGCTAAACATCATACAGTGCACAAGACAGCACCCTTGCCCCCAACAAATAATTATCTGGCTCAATGTCAATAGTGCTGAGGTTGAGAAATCCTGTTCTAAAGATATATATACTCAAAATGGAGAAAGTCAAGTTAGCCTCCAAAATTACAAATTAAACAACCTCCTTATTCCATCCCACTCATGAAAGACAACTTTTAACAGCTTCAACTAGAAAAACAACTCAGTTATCTATGTCATGGAACCCTCCTCTGTGAAAAGGATCCTGAATTTCCATACAACAATGTTTATTAATAATCAGTTCTCCTTAATGTCTAATGTCAAATTTTTTTTTTTTTTAAAGATTTTATTTATTTGTTAGAGAGAGCAAGCACAGGCAGAGAGAGGTAGGCAGAGGCAGAGGGAGAAGCAGGCTCCCCCGATGTAGGACTCGATCCCAGGACGCTGGGATCATGACCCGAGCCGAAGGCAGCCGCTTAACCAACTGAGCCACCCAGGCGTCCCGTCAAATTTTCTTTAAAAATCAAAGGAACTATGATCACTTGCTATCACATAAAGCATTTTTAATTTGATCATGTGTAAGGCATAAGGAAGATTTAAAGATAGGAACAGCAAGACATGGCTATTTTAGGGGAGAAAAGTAACCAGCATATAAGAAAACCTGAACAGGTTAAAACAAGTAAAATCCAAATGAAGAGATTAAATAGAAAACTGCAATTTCTTGGGATTATGGAATAAAAATTTGGATTTTCCAAAATTAAATCAGGTAAAGTAGTTTAACTGGATCTTAAGAGTGACATATGCAAGTTCTAAAAAAACAAAACCCACCCATAATGCTTTGGTTATGTAATAAAGCTACTTACTAAAGCAGCAACGTACACTTTGTAGACAGGGTCAGCACAGACCATTGACAAAACGTTGCAGCATGCCTCTACCACGTCTCCTGAGATACTGGTCTGGGAAGACCCGCTGGCTCCAGCACTTGGGCTGCTTCTACCGTTGCTCCCAGAATTTCCAGTGCTCTCCCCATTTGCCAATAGCAGAGCCCCACTAACATCGTGGGAAAGACGTCTGAGAGCCATCTCTCTTACATTCCAGTTTCTAGAAAATAAGCAGCCAACGAGTTCCATTCCAAATACCTGTAGTCAAACAAAGAATTCAATGTGAAGAAAAACTGGTAAGTCTCAAGTGTTTGAAAATAAGCATGATTTTTGATTACTAAAGGAAAACTGTGGACATTTCTTAAATCTTCACCAATCTACAGTTTCAAATTATGTCCAGCCACTTAAAAATCAGAAGCAGGAATTTTATATTCAAGTTTAACTGGTAATTACCCAGACTCCTTAACATTCATTGGTGTAAACAAAATTAAGAGTGAACTTAATTAAGTAATTAGATGGATATGTATATGTTTTTATACTGTTATACTTATGACAAAAAAAAAAATCTTAAGAACCCCAACTTTGTATTAAGGTTAGTTACAGAGAAAAAAACTGAAGCAAGATAAAGCCAAATCAAAAAAGGCACTGGAGTGTCCAAAGAAATACAAAGTATTTCTCCTACAGATGACAGTGGTTAAGTCAAAAACTTTAAATTGATTTTTGTCTTGCAGAAAAAGGTTAAGGAAAAAAAATACTCTCAACAAAATAGATGGAACTATAACTAAGGAGTGGAAAAATCTCAAGAAAAAAACTTGTGTTCAAATCAGCAAATCACCATGCCTGCAAAGCCCAAGAGTCCCTAAATAAAAGAAAGGGTACATGGTCTTGACACTACGGGCCAATTAGTTAAAAGTAAACTTAAGACCCAAGATAACTTACCTTATGAAAAATTTCTGAATTTTAGAGATGAAAATTTCTGAATTTTTGAGCAAATCAATGATGATTTATTTGAATGTGCTCCATTACAAGGTGACACTAAAGGAGAATAGATCAACTAGAACAGTCAACTAATGCCTGGCATGCAGTGTTAAATAGCATACTATGACCTAAGTCTTAATTCTGTCTTATATATTTTTTTAGAAGATTTTATTTATTTATTTGTCAGACAGAGAGGGAGAGAGAGTGAACGAGCACAGGCAGACAGAGAGGCAGGCAGAGGCAGAGGGAGAAGCAGACTCCCTGCCGAGCAAGGAGCCCGATGTGGGACTCGATTCCAGGACGCTGGGATCATGACCTGAGCCGAAGGCAGCTGCTTAACCAACTGAGCCACCCAGGTGTCCCTTATGTCATATTCTTAATAAAAAACTAGTAGATAGCATAGTCCAGCCTAAAGCTTAAGCAAAACTGACTACACCACTGCCCTGAAAGGGCATCCATAAACAATGAATCTTGGAACACTGAAAAAATAAAAAACAAAACAAAACCAAAACACAGATATTGCAAAACAAACAAAAACAACAACAACAACAACAAAAAACAAAAGAGAGAATGGCATCCAATAGATCCTGAGTACCAACTTTGAGAATTCTCTTAAGGACTCATGAAGGGGCAGATGAGGGCCTATATTAAATACCATTAATGAGCCAGATAAAAGAAATAAGGTATGTTTATTAAGTTTCCAAATTTTATTAGATTCATGATAGGTTACTTACATACTAAGGAAAGAATTCAAAAGCTGCAGGACTGTAATAGTCATAAAAAGAAAAAGGAAAAAAAAATTTTTTTAAAAGATTTTATTTATTTATTTGTTAGAGAGCACAGGAGCGAGCACAGGCAGACAGAGTGGTAGGCAGAGGCAGAGGGAGAAGCAGGCTCCCTGCCGGGCAAGGAGCTTGATGTGGGACTTGATCCCAGGATGCTGGGATCATGACCTGAGCCGAAGGCAGCTGCTTAACCAACTGAGCCACCCAGGTATCCCGAAAAAGGAATCCCGAAAAAGGAAATCTTTAAAGTTTTTTTTGTTTTTTTTTTTTTAAATTTGACAGAGAGAGAGATCATAAGTTGGCAGGGAGGCAGGCAGAGAGAGAGAGGGAAGCAGACTCCCCGCTGAGCAGAGAGCCCAACATGGGCCTCGATCCCGGGACCCCAGGATCATGACCTGAGCTGAAGGCAGAGGCTTAACCCACTGAGCCACCCAGGCGCCCCCCCGAAAAAGGAAATCTTAATGACATACAAACTGAATGAGTTAGTGTGTCTGTTTACAAATTTAATAATGGAATATGTATTAAAAAGAATTACTATGTATATAAAAGAATACATATAACAGATTATTGAAAACATTTTACTTCACTACTGTCTACTGGAGACATTGTTTAGTTTGGGATTCTACATTTATAAAAAATAATAGACTAAGCAGACAACAACAAAGAAAATCACTAGAATCCAACCAACCAACAGAAATTCCAATTTACTGAGTAAGAAAAAAGATTTCATCAGAAGAGAAAGTAAAAATGGAAACTGCCCTTTCAAATAAAAATGGCTAATGTAAGGCAAAAGCTGTATGTTTTTTTCCTTATGCATCCACTGAGCAATTATTAAGCACCTACTATATGCCATGAGGATACAGAAAGAGAAACTGAGTTTAAATGGTAATAAAAAGAAAAATGACAGAAAATTCTTAGTAGAAATGGGATTAAACATTTGAACAAGTTCGCATTGAAGGAGTCTAGCCTCTATCCTTAGATAATCCTGATGTCTGATGGTTCAGAAAGAGATTTTTCCAGAGATGGGAGGTGAGACTCCAAGAATTTTCGAAGTTTAAACTCTGTAATAAGCAGAAGAGTCTTAATACCAGAGGTAAAATTTTCAATCAAATTATCAGTCATGATGGAGGCAAGCAAAAGTACCTTCTTAAATTATGAACAACTGGGAGACAGCTACATTAATTGGTCTATAAAGGTTTATTTGAGAAATGAAGAATAAGAACTATTTACCTGAATCCATGGCTCAGCTAAATCTTTGTAAGCAGGGGGAATCTGCTGAGTTCCGTAATGGGTAAGGTTAAAATTGCTCTCCTGACTCCTCCGTTGGGTTCCAGCCAAAGGCTGCTGCTGTATGGTTTGCTGCTGTGCAGCTCGCAGGGAAGAAGGGGAATCCACAGGGCTTGACAGCTCGTGGCTAAATGAAAAATTAACAAAAGCTTGTTAAGAAATTTAGTAACACTTCCAGAACATTTTTGTTTTTTATTAAACATGTCTACATCATTAATTCAAAACTGTTACCTGTAGAAATCATGAGATCTCCACTTAGACCTACAAAGGGGACATATTAAAGGTTCTCTATTTCTTCTACATTCTTCTGCCCCTGAAAAATTAAAGGAAAAAAACTTCAAAAAATATAAATACTTAAGTAGTTGTATGTAATAATTGCTGCTAATGGTTAGTACAGTTTTATAGTGAAGGAACCTCAAAAAATACTTTGATGTATTTACCTGAAGCAGGCAAACAAAGGAGGTAAAATTATTCTGATGCACGTACCTTTTGCACATGCTTTTTTAATTACAACATGTATTTTGCTAACTATTTTTTAGAACATTTTATCCACTTGATTATCTGGTAAAGTCATTCCAAAACTTGCTTTCATATTACCCTGTGATGCCTGCCCAGGTCTTCTTCTACCTCCTCACCTCCACGTATACTTTCCAGACAAGAATTATGTTTTTAACTCTGTGCATGCCTTCCATTACTACATGTATCACCCTATATTACATTTCTTTGCTCACAAAGCTCACCTCCTAAGAGATCCTCAACTCCATTTCATTGAAAACTTTACATAAGGACCTAGATATACTTCTTTTCTTCTCTCCCCAGTCTCCCCAAAAGTCATGTTAAAATGCTAAAGAATATAGTTGACTCCTAAAGTAACTGTGCTGAGTAGGCACAGGGAGAAAAAGAGCCACATACAGATTGACATGCAGTGATGATGCAGCTTGTTCCTACAGCCATCTTCACACACGGTAAGACTCTCTTCATCAAGCATGCCCAACAAGCAAATAGGACACATCTGTTCCTCCTCATCTTTTATACTGTGAGGAAGGAGAAAGGAAAGCATTAAATGCCAAAGAATATAATACAGAATTAACACCACAGCTAAAAACAATTTTGGATTCTTTACAATATGAAAAAAACTCATTAGAAATTCTTGTTAGGAGCATCTTCTATAGAACTATTTGAGAAATATTTATTTCTTCCATTGCTATAGAGTAATTTTAAGTAAGAGTCACACCACTAATATTTATAGATTATGAGTGTGTGTTAACCTTTCCTTGCTATGAATACAATTCAAAATATGAAGTACAATCTTAGAGACCTATGTAGCCCCACAATTCTGCAGTTGTACCTTTTGAACAACTGCTATAAGGTTTGACTATACAGAAATGTGATATGCCAACAGATTCAAGATTTCAATTATTGAAAAGGACCTTAGAGTTCATCTATCCATGTAAGTCTGAAGGCCCTTCACAGGTGCTTTTTGTGGGTCTATAAACTGGTCCAGCTTTCCTAGAAACTAAGCTAGGAACATACGTCACATTGTTAATAAGCAAAACCCTTCAACTAGACTTCCAGGAATGTCTCATAAGGAAATAGACAAAATGATGATTATCTATATCTATATATCTTCACTGTAGTATTATTTAGCATAAAGGAAAAAATCAACCAAATGAACATCAAAAGAAGGTTAAAAAAAATAGTACACCACACACTGTGAAGCTTTTAAAAAGGATCTAAGACGTTCATAAATAATGACAAAAACATCCACAATATATAATATGGTGGGGGAAAAAGCATGACAGAATTCTAATTTGTATAGAACAATTTCAATTTATGGCAAAATTGCAACTTTATTGAGTATACTTGAAGTATACTGTATATATTCGAACACTCTTAATACACAAAGTACTTTTAAAAATCAGTAAGAAAAATATTAGTAATTCAATAGTAAAATGGGCAAAGAAGATAAAAAAGCAATTGAAATGAAAAACACCAATAGCCAATTAAGTATGAAAATTGAATTACAAATGCATATTAATGAAACTATCTTTTTTTTTTAAATAATCTGGTTGACACAAATTGTATAGGTTGGTAACATCTGGCCTTGATTTTGGCATAGGAAAACAAGTTCTCATATATACTACTGGTGGGAGTAAAAACTGAAATTTTTGAAAGGGAATGCGCTAGTATTTCTTAAATTACTTAGTGTACATATGCATGACCTAAAAAACCTATTTTCTAGGATGCTGTCCTATAGAGTTATTTCGAATATATAAACAAAGCAAATGTATTGCATTTAATAGGCAAGAAATTGGGTGTACTAAATATCTGTTAATTATGGCAATGGCAAAATAAATTGTGTCCTATCTCCATTATCTTATACAGCCATAAAAAGAAAGTAGTGTGTATTTTTGTACTGACTCAGGAAAATCGTCCTGGTATCTAAAGTTTAAAAACAAAACAAAACAAGTTTCAGATCAAAATTTAAAGCATGAGTTTTATATTTGTTTAAAAAACAAAGATGAAAGAAGTACTAAGGAGTGTATTTGTATAAAAAATGCAGGGGAGAGTTTTATTTCCGTATTAAACTAT
>RCUC01041168.1:0-17516 GCA_003697995.1 Taxidea taxus jeffersonii | reverse complement strand
CATTGTTTATGCACCACACCTAGTGCTCCATGCAATACGTGCCCTCCATAATACCCACCACCAGGCTCACCCAACCTCCCATCCCCCGCCCCTTCAAAACCCTCAGATTGTTTCTCAGAGTCCACAGTCTCTCATGGTTCATCTCCCCCTCCAACTTCCCACAACTCCCTTCTCTCCATCTCCCTATGTCCTCTGTGTTATTTCTTATGTTCCACAAATAAGTGAAACCATATGATAACTGACTCTCTCTGCTTGACTTATTTCACTCAGCATAATCTCTTCCAGTCCCGTCCATGTTGATACAAAAGTTGGGGATTCATCCTTTCTGATGGAGATATAATACTCCATAGTGTATATGGACCACATCTTTTTTATCCATTTGTCCGTTGAAAGGCATCTTGGTTCTTTCCACAGTTTGGCCACTGTGGCCATTGTTGCTATGAACATTGGGGTACAGATGGCCCTTATTTTCACTACATCTGTATCTTTGGGGTAAATACCCAGGAGTGCAATTGCAGGGTAATAGGGAAGTTCTATTTTGAATTTCCTAAGGAATCTCCACACTGTTCTCCAAGTTAAAGCCACATGTTTTTAAATATTGTTTGCTGTATGCTGTAAGTTTTAATAGTGATTTTGTTATTGTACATTTATGATGTTCTGATTTGTATTTGGCTGTTATTTGGCCATGAGTTTCATATATATCCATATCCTGTGTGTGTATATTATTTTAATCATTTGAAATTTGTTGTAATTCACTTTCTAGTCTTGTACATTTTTATAAATATATCTAGTGAGATTAAGAATAATGTGTATTTTTGTCATCAGTGGATATAGTATTCTATATGTTTGCAATATATAGAATATATATTTGAATATATATGTATTTGAGATTTGTTACTCATCTTGTTAAAATCTTTTCTATCTGTCATGATTTTTAAAATCTGTATAATCTGTCAATTTCTGAAAGAGGTGTTTTAAAGTACCCCATTATGATCATAGCTATGTCTATGTTTGTTTTTAGTTCCGTCCATTTTTGCTTCACATATTTTAAAGCTGTGTTATTAGATGTATAGAAATTTATTACATTTCTTGTTAAATTGAAGATTTTACCATATAGAGTTTTCCTCTTTATCTTTAGTAAAAGCTTTGATTTAAAGTTTTTACTTCCTGAATATTAAAAATAATGTTTTGGTTAATATTTGCATAGCATTACTTTTTCCTTTTACTTTCAACTTTTCTGTTCCTTTGTGTTTTAGATGTGACTCTTATAAACAATGCATAGCTAATTTAGTTTTAGTATTTTTAGTCTAGTCTGATAACCTTTTTATTTCAAATGGGGACTTTTGAGACTAAAATTGTTAATATATCTGAATTAGAAACTATCATTTTTTAATGTTTTATATTGAGTATGCCTATTTAATATTTTTTTTCTTTTATTTATTTGGATTGACATTTCTTAAGCTATTTTATTTTTTCTCCTCTTCTAATACAGAAATTATGCGATCTGTTTCTATTTATATGTAGTGTGTGTCCTACTAAGATGTATGCTTTATTTTTCAAAGTCTTTTTATTTCCAGAAATTATATTTGGTTCTTTTTCAAGTCTCCTACTTTACTATTCATAATGTTCTATTCTCCATAGATGTTTAAGCTTTTTTTTGTAGAGATTATAGATATTTCATCATTTGTATCTGATTGGAAATATATTTTCAATCGTATTAATCCCAAGCCAGGGAAAATTTTAGAGGTATCCCTCTAAAGGGGAAGCCCACAAAGAAGATAGAATATAAATGGTCAGAGGTGTAGTATAACTATGGTGGTAACAGAATTCAAGGACTTTCAGAGGAGAAGGTTGTGGTCAGTGCTGGTTTATGTTTTTCCAGGAAGTTACAAAAGACCAATAGAGAGGAAAGTGTGTTGAAGACACATGCCAGAGGATGATTTTGTTGGTATTAATTATGGACTACATATGTAACCCACGTAGGGCAAGAAAGGGAGTAAGAACATGAAGGTGATAATATGCAATTTAAAGGTGGTAGGATCAAGGGATTACAGATTAGGAGGGTAGAATAATTAACAGCTTAAAGGTACTGGATGAAAAGGGTTGGAAAACTTGTGGTCAGATAGTTATTTGAGATCATGGATTTATAATGACAAGATTTAGGATATGACCATGAGAATAAGTGACTAGATTAGGGTGAAGCTGAGGCTCACTGGAGGGCAAGAGGTCCAGGAATTGATCTGTAGTTTACAGTGACCAAGGATTATTATATGTCAAACATAATGCTTAATTATGCCCGTGAATTATGCCATTTAATTCTCATAACACTCCTGTATGGCAGTATTATCATTATCAACTTTTAAAAGATTTTTATTTATTTATTTATTTGACAGAGAGAGAGGGAGAGAGAGCAAGCAAGCACAGGAAGACAGAGTGGCAGGCAGAGGCAGAGGGAGAAGCAGGCTCCCTGCTGAGCAAGGAGCCCAATGTGGGACTCAATCCCAGGATGCTGAGATCATGACCTGAGCCAAAGGCAGCCGCTTAACCAACTGAGCCACCCGGGCATCCCCATTATCAACTTTTTATAGATGTGAATGTTAAGTCAAATCATTCACCCAATCTCAGATTGCTGTGTAGCATATCAAGAATTGGCAGATATTTCTGGCTTCAAAGCTTATAATAATATCTCTGGCTTCAAAGCTATAATAATGGCAGTGCATTGAGTTGAGACTAAGTAGAATTAGATGGCCTTAAATGAAACTTTTGTGACAAACTGAGGCAAAGAAATGTGAGAGTTCGCTCTATAGTATCTGAATAGCAGCATTTGTGATGCCTGTGTTTGGGTAAAGTTCTGGCAGGTAGTGCATCATGACATCCAAGTGGGGAGTTGGTGGGTGGAATGTCAGTATCTGTTTGTTCCTAGGCACTGAGATAAAGAAGTTTTAGGAATCCTAGTTGAAGAAGGTGCTGTGTCAGTGCCTTATACATAGTAGATACTCAAAAGTTTGTGATAAAATTAATTTGTATTTGAACAGGATCTAACAGCAGACTTATCTGGGTAAGATGTCTTTAGTCAGGCATTTTATGTGTATTATATAATCTACAATTTTTATGAATATTTTTATTCCCATTTTACATTGAAGAAGGAAATCTTTAAGGGGCACCTGGGTGGCTCAGTGGGTTAAGCCTCTGCCTTCAGCTCAGGTCATGATCTCAGGGTCCTGGGATGGGGCCTCGCATTGGGCTCTCTGCTTAGCAGGGAGCCTGCTTCCCCCACCACCCTCTGCCTGCCTCTCTGCCTACTTGTGATCTCTCTCTTTGTGTTAAATAAATAAAAAAATTTTTTAAAAATAAATAAAAATAAGATAAATTTAATTTAAAAAGAAAGAAAACAAGTACAAATGAGGAAAAATAGAACAGGCAACTGCATAGGAAGTATCCAGGATGTAAGGAAGTATTGAAGTTTTAGATAGGGTCATCAGGGAAGGTATCATTGAGAAAGGAGATATTTGAGCAAAAACATGAAGTGAGAGAAGGAAAAAACTATCTGGAAATTAGATAGAAGAATAGTCCCAGTAGAGGCAATAGCATTTGCAAAGGCCCTAGGGCTGGAGCATGCCTGTTATATCCAACTGGCAACAAGGAAGTCACAGTGGCTGAAGTGGAGTGAGTGAGAGAGGAGGGTAGTAGAGGATAAGGTTATCCAGCTATCTGGAGATTAGATCATATAGGTCCTTGTAGATTCTAACATAGCTTTTGAACTGGGGAGCAATTGGATTTTGAGCAGAAGAGAGACATGATCTGACTTACACTTTTAAAGTTCACTCTGTTGTATAGAGACAAGACTTTAGGAAAGCAGGGTCAGAGTCACCAAGCCCAGTTAAGAGGCTTTTATAATGATCTCAGCAAAAGATGCCGAGTAATAGCAGTAGAGGTGATGACGAGTGGTTTTATTTTGAAGATGTTTCTTTTTAAATGGAATGCCAATGAGACTTGCTGACAGATTGGATGTGGGATATGAGACTAAAAGAGGAATCAAGAATGACATCAGAGTTTTTACTCTGAGCAAATGGAAGGGTAATTACCATTACGTGATATTGGAAAGACTACAGGGGGACCAGGTTTGTATGTGTGGGGAGGTGAATATCTGAACCTCAGATTTTAACACGTTAGGTTTAAGATGCTTCTCAGACATCTAAGTGCAGATGTGGGTTGCAGGAGATAATGGGGGTAGAGATATTAATTTGCAAGTCATGAGCTTATAGATGGTATTTCCTTCTAGTTTGTTACTTGTACTCTCCTTTAGCTCTGAGCAAAGTGAATTGGTTGAGTGAACATTTGTTATTTTGGCTACGTAATCATGTAGTATGGTGGCTTGAGCATTTGTCATAATTGTGTGTTCATGTACCATGGATAATCCATTATAGCACCAAGATTATCTGAGCCTTCCCAAGGGTTATCCCCTCCTATTTCATTGTCAATCTGCTCCTATCACAGACATCTGCTATTGTGCCCATGGTTATCTGAATACGTTTATTGGTTGTAAGTTCACATGTCATTGGTGTTTATCCATGTGCTGTACTTATAGGACCATATACCAGGGTTGTCTACTTTTGCAATGTGGCTCGGCTTCTTTATATCAACTTTAAAACTAGTATTAGTGTTACATTTGGTTCATGCAGCATAGTTGTTTAAATGCCCGTGTCATCATATGATGTTCCTTTGCTGTAATTTTCAGCTTATTCATCACAGATATATGTGCTATACTTCTTTGTTCATATGCTGTAGATAACTATTTATTCCCTATTGATCATCATTACTAAAGAGATACTAGTTCTTCCTTGAGGCCACTTGTATCTATATCTTATCTCTCTACTCCAGGGAGAAATATTTTGAGCATGTTTTCCTTCTCTTGGACCATGACCTTCTGTTTCTGCATCATGGCAGTCTACTCCACTAGTATGCCTATCTGCTCCTAAACCGTGTCACTTAATTCCTGATCATGGGTGCTGTGGTACACACAGTGTGTGTTCACACATCATGGTTAAGGGCTGATATACCAGTACCTCTTCACATACATCATGGTTTGTCTAAGCATACTATAATTGTTTATAGCTACATGAATATTTATCATGTTTGAAGGCCCTTTAAGTGTTATGGCTTTCAGTTGATGCATTATGGTCACTTGAAACTTCATTAAGTTTGTCAGAAGAACAATTTTAAGGGTCTTCTGTCCTACAGTCCTTGTTTGCACTTGTTTGATGGTCACCTGAGCGTGTATCATGGATATATGCTCGTTTAATACTAATACCTGCTAATGTGCCACATTTCTGTGTATATATACCAGGATTGGGGACTGTTTTTTTTTTTTTTGTATATATTTGCTAACTTGCTAAAGCTACCTGTTCCAGTAGCATTTTTTAAATCAAAAAATTTAATTGTGGTTAAAAAGCACATAAAAAATCTTAACCACTTTTCTAGTGTTAAGTATTCACATTGTTGTGCAACAGTCAAGTGGCATGCTTTTGATCATGTATAATTTTTTAAAAAGATTTTATTTATTTATTTGACACAGAGAGAAGTACAAACAGGGGGAGTGGGAGGCAGAGGGAGAAGTAGGCTGTTGAACAGAAAGCCCAATGTGGGGCTTGATCCAGGACCCTGAGATTATGGCCTGAGCCAAAGGTAGACATTTAACCAACTGAGCCACCTAGGTGCCCCTTGATCATATGTAATGTCTTAAGGAAGTGTTTACCAAGGCCCTTTTGTCTTGTACAGTGATTATTAGGCTCATGTGCTATGGTTTTCTGACATATAATGTGGTCAAATAGTTTTATATGTAAATGTATTCACATGTATTATAATAATGATGTTTGTTAACAAAATGTTATGGGGTGCCTAGGTGGCTCAGTCAGTTCAGCATCTGCCTTCATAGTGGTCATTTAAAATGATGCCCTAGAAGAAGCAAAGTAGGAACTTGTAGTTGGAATCCTAAGCTTGGATCCTTACCTAAATGTCCAGACTCTGGGTATGAGCAAGGTTGCCATATTGTAAAATGCCTAGGCAGCAACTCAAAGTAGATGTTTTCTCATCACAAAGATTCAAGAAGACAATTGAATATAGGACCTAGTGGCTGCATTTTTGGGGATGGGATAAATTTAAAAAGACTTGCTCTTTATCTTCTTATCAACCACAATAGCTCACCAGCATGTATCTGTATTACATATTAGTCCCTTGCATAAACTTTCCTTGGGAAGAAAGCTTTAAAGCCTTTCATTCTCTCTGGAAGTTAAGTCACTGATAAGACTTAAAAAGAGTATGGAGACTAGAAGAGATTATGCTGAGTGAAATAAGTCAAGCAGAGAGAGTCAGTTATCATATGGTTTCACTTATTTGTGGAGCATAACAAATAACACAGAGGATGTGGGGAGATGGAGAGGAGAAGGGAGTTGAGGGAAATTGGAAGGGGAGTTGAACCATGAGAGACTATGGACTCTGAAAAACATTCTGAGGGTTTTGAAGGGACGGGAGGGGTGGGAGGTTGGGGGAGCCAGGTGGTGGGTTTTATGGAGGGCACGTATTGCATGGAGTACTGGGTGTGGTGCATAAACAATGAATTCTGTTATATCGAAAAGAAATTAAATAAATAAATAAAATTTAAAAAAAAACAAAAAGAGTGTGGTGTTCCTGCAGAATTAGGTCTCCTTCTAGTGGCCAATGTGTCAGACTCAAGCCATAAGGTTCAGAGATAGCAAGAAAGTGCCACTTTATACTGTTTTCTTAACCCCATGTCTTAGGTAAACATCCACCAGTCCAGAGTTCATAAAATAACTTTGTACATAGGCAACTCTAAATCATCTAATTCTATCATCAGTATAATTTGCTGACCTTTTAGGGTCTTCTGTACTAGGAAAATAGACTTGGGTTTCTTATGTTGTGGCCCCTAAATGGGGCTGACTTTGCCCTCAAACATTTATGGGGAAACATTATTTTCCTATTCTAGAGCCATGGTGTTTCATCACTCAGCATTTTCTCAGCCTGATTCAGAGGAAACAGTTCATTTAACCCCAAGACCTTTGATCTTTTGGAAAATTGCTTAACTGTATTGAAATGAAAATCAATCCCACAAATGCTATAAAGAGAGTTCAGGTCTTAATATTCTAATATTTCCTACAATATTACACAGTTAATTATGGCAAAGGCATTTGTGAGAGTAAAGATCAAATGGGATTGGGGAAAATAAGATGAAGACATGAGAGAGTATTTTAAATTCTTAGATTATGAATAAGTAACTAAAACTGAGAAGATAGGGAAAGAGATGAAAGTATAACCTAAGACTCTGAATTACTGATTTAGAGCTCTTTACTCTTTATTGGATGGGCTTTGGTATATTCAAGAAAGGAGTATGTGGGGAATGAATTTTGGTGGCATTGATGAACTGGGGAAAGGGGATTGTCACATTAATCATTTAATAACTGGTTACTAGGGAAGTTAAATGGCTCTAATAGAATTGAATAAAACCTTTTTTTAAAACCTTCTTTTCTTTTTTTGTCTTCTACCCCTTCTCCTTCCTCTTTTCCCTGAACATGGATCTCACAGGTCTCTCCAAGTTGGTGCCTAAGAAGATGATAGTCACACAAATGAGTCACTTCTACACAACCAGCCTTGGGCTTCTTTTCCTGATTAATATTTTTCCTGGAATAACTGGCCAAGGGGAATCAAGACGACAAGAACCTGGGGACTTTGTGAAGCAGGATATTGGGGGGTAAGAACCTTTACCTCCTAGAACAAAAGAAAACTGTGATAAAATCTTGCCTTAGACCAAAACTTTTAATTTTTTTTTCCTAGAGGATCTTAGGTACTCTAGTCCCTGATACTTAGACATTACATTGTATTTAATTTTATTTTTTGAGCTATATTTCAACTTATTTGTTTCTTTTTTAATTTAAATTCAATTATGGAGGGCATGTGATGTGATGAGCACTGGGTCTTATATGCAACTAATGAATCATTGAACACTACACCAAAAACTAATGATGTACTATATGTGGGCTAATTGAATTTACATTGTATTTTTTTAAAAAAAACATTAGCTCAGACTTACAAGGTAGAAAGAGATCTCAGGGGTCTTCTTGAGCAGCTTCTTAACTCATGTTTAAATTCCCTCTGTAACATCTTAAAAGCAGTTCTCTCCAGCCGTTTGTACTCAATTTTTTTTCTGTCTTAGATCTCCAACTTGTTCCTTTTTTAAAAAATGTTTTTATTTATTTATTTGACAGAGAGATGACCAGTAGGCAGAGAGGCAGGCAGAGAGAGAGAGAGAGAGAGAGAGAGAGAGGGAAGCAGGGTCCCTGCTGAGCAGAGAGCCTGATTCGGGGCTTGATCCCAGAACCCTGAGATCATGACCTGAGCCGAAGGCAGAGGCTTAACCCACTGAGCCACCCAGGTGCCCCCAACTTGTCCCTTTTTATTGGCTCTGTCCTGCTAGCATTTAAATGTGATCAAGAATCTCCCTTGTTAAAATTAAAAATCTGTCTGCCAAATAGTGCCTTTAAATCTTTCCTCCTCTTCACAGTCCTACTTCCTGAAAAAAGCAGTTTTCTTTACTCTCTCTACTTACTCACCTCTCATCCATTTTTTCAGTGGTGCTGCCTGACTTCGAACCTCATGACTCTAAAGCAATTTATGCAACTAAGATAGCCAGTGTTGGCTCTGTTACTGAAATGAACACTTGTCTGTTCTTATATTACCCAACTTTTTAAAAAATTTTAGTAGCATGTAGTAACATACAATGTTGTTGATTTTTCTTTCCCTCAACTCCTTTTTATTATGAAATAAAACACACACACATATAAACATGCATAAAATATAAATATGTGTTTTAAGAATAATTCTTTCTTTTATTTCAGAGACATCACAATTCCCCGTATCTTATATTAAGCTCTCTAGAAGCAGGGCCTGAGACAAGAATCCAAAAGCAAATAATTTTTAGAGAGTGCTCTCAGAGAAACTTGTAGGAAGCAAGGAAAGCAAGATAGGGAAGGGAGGAAAGTAGAGCAAAGATGTGATTTCATCTGAAGTGTAGTCTCCATTTGACCCCATGGGGTTGAATGGCACTACAGATTTGGCCCATTTCAGGCAAGGGGCTGGACTTCTATGGCCTCTTCCTAATCAGCCACTGCCTGTGGGCTAACTGGAGGAGGGCATAACATCCCAGGCATTTTAAGGCAAGGTGGCTTTTTTCAGCCAATGTTAAAAATACTCTGAAGTAGTAGAGGGACAGTTTCACTGGCCCAGGAAAAGAGATCTGAACATAGTACCAACAGTAGATACTATACTTGATTTTCTTCATACTTTTATGGCTGTGCTTACTATAGTATTTTCCACAATATTACACATCTGTATGAAATGCCTTTGTGATATAAAGATCTTTTGTAATCTTTTTGGTAATCTTTTCCTTTGTTTACTCATGTGTTGGTGTTTTTCTTTGGTTTGTTCTAGGCATTCTTACCATACAGACACTGAGTGATTTAATCTATCCTCATGACATCATAACCTTTTATATATACCAATGACTCTCATCTCAGTTATCATTCCTAATTTCTCTTGAGTGTCATACCTCTATATTCAACATCTTGACATGTCTACTTGGCTACCCATAAACTCCTTAATCTAAGTATGTCCAAATTAGTTTTATCATCTCCATCTCCCTCCCTTACTCTTAACAACAACAAAAACAACAAACATGATATGCTTGTCTTCCATTTTCCTTAGTCAATAACACCACTGTGCACCCCATTGCTAAAGCCAGAGACTGGAATCATCTTTGCCAATTTTCTATTCTTTGATTTCTAGATTGAACTATTTTCCAAGGTATGTAATTACTACCTCTCACATCTTTAGGATTCATCTACTTTCCCCCAACTTTCCAGCTACCACCTTAGTTTAATCCAATATTGTCTTCCACTTGGACTACTATGAAAGTCTCTAGTTGGTCTTACTTCCTAAAGTCTTGCTCCCATCCAAACTAACCTCTGCTCTGTAGCCAGTATTCTACAGAGCATGTTGCATCATAGCTATTCTAGGTCATTTAATGGGTTCCTATTTTCCCTAGACTAAAGCCCAAATTCCTTAAATGATTTTATCAGACCCAATGTAACCCAGCCTCTACCCATCTTGGCAGCCTTATTAGTTCTCCTGTCCCAAAACTTTGTGTTCCTTAGGTATATGAAACTTCATTTAATTTAAAAACCCCATCTCATTCAGAGAATATTATTAATAGCAATGATCCCCTTAAGCCTTGAAATGTTTAAGTATTACACAGGATATTTTATTATTTGGTGGTGGCCTTTGTGTTATTGTTTTACACTTGGCTATTACCCCATATTCTTGAAAGTATTAGGACTTGTTCCTAATTATTTTTTCAGGGTTATCTTAATATACTGAATCTTTCCATCTATCAGAAATTTCAAAAGTAATTTCTGAGGCTGAAGGCTACAGAACTGGACTAATATGTCCTTAGAAACATGGACAATGAGGCCCTTTTTGTTCTTTACTCCAGTCTGAAAAAACAGGCTAATTCTGTTTTATTAATTTCTTATGTATTGGATTTCACTGGGCTATGACAGATGGTCTAAATAAGATGGAAATGCTAAATAAATGAACTTTATTTTTTCAAGTCCTAAAGCCTGTTAAATTTTAACTCTGAGAATAAGGTTCTTTAAGAATTTATTGCAACTTTTCTTATAATCTTAAACAAAAATTTTGAACACAACAGTCCCTGTCCTTTGTAACTTTATGATCATCATAGGGAACATTCATTATGTTAATTCTATATTTGTATTTTGTGTGTGTGTGTGTCTCCATGCTCAGTGTTAGTTGCAGTCTCTCCTGTTTACACTGGTTTGTTTATATCCTACTGGTGTTTAGAAAATCAGATAGCCAAACCTTTTAGTGATTATATTAAAGGGGACTATAAGAGCTCCTCCTTGAAAAAGCCAAAGTAGTGCTAGATTTAATATAAGGGAATTTGAAACTTTTTTGGAGGGTTACCTTCAAATTGAATTAGATTAAAGTCTAATTTACCTGATATGAGAATCGGTACCGCAGCTTTCTTTTGAGGCCCATTGGCATGTAAGATGCTTCTCCATCCCTTCACTTTCAGTCTGGATGTATCTTTACATTCCAAATAGGTCTCTTGTAGACAGCATATGGACAGGTCCTGTCATTTTATCCAATCTGCAACCCTGTGTCATTTTATGGGAACGTTTAGGCCATTCACATTGAAAGTAATTATTGAAAGATATGTTTTTATTGACATCATGTTGCCTGTGAAGTCCTTGTTTCTATAGATTGTCTCCGTAATTTTCTGTTCTATTTCATTCTTGGGTTCTTTCTTCTTTTATAGAACCCCCCTTAATATTTCTTGTAGTGCCAACTTGGTGGTCACATACTCTTTTAAACCTTGCCAGTCTTGGAAGCTCTTTATCTCTCCATCCATTTTGAATGTCAACCTTGCTGGATAAAGTATCCTTGCTGTATGTTCTTCTCATTTAGTGCCCTGAAGATGTCTTGCCAGCCCCTTTGGAAGGGTGAGACTACTGAAACTCTGGATCTAAATATTAGGGTTGGCACTGTATTTGTATTTGTTAGAAATAAAAAACCAAAGGATGTCTGGGTGTATCAGTCATTAAGTGTCTGCCTTTAGCTTAGGTCATGATCCCAGGGTCCTGGGATCAAGCCCTATCTTGGGCTCCCTGTTCAGTGGGAACAGCTTCTCCTTTTCCCACTCCCCCTGCTGTGTTCCCTCTCTCCCCGTGTCTCTCTCTGTCAAATAAATAAATAAAATCTTTTTTTTCTTTTCTCTCATTTTTAAAAATTTTTACATTTTTATTTATGATCATCATAGGGAACATTCATTATGTTAATTCTATATTTGTATTTTTTAAAAATTTTTTCAGTGTTCCAAGATTTATTGTTTATGCATCACACCCAGTGCTCCATGCAATATAAGCCCTCCCCAATACCCACCACCAGGCTAACCAACCCCCCACCCCGTTCCCTTCCAAAACCCTCAGCTTGTTTCTGAGTCCAGTGTCCCATGCTTAAAAAAAAAAAAAGAACAAAACAACTCAACTTACAACTATGTGGTGTATGCTGGTAGTTCTGATACTTAGCAGAGCTGCTTCTTTTGTCTGCTTGTTTTTATACTTTCTTAATGATGTTCTTTTGTGTTGAAAAAAATCCATTTGCATTTAACACCCAGTGCTCCATGCAATCCATGCCTTCCTTAATACCCTTCACCAGGCTTGCCCATCACCCCCCACACCCCTCCCTTCTAAAACCCTCAGTTTGTTTCCTAGAGTCCATAGTCTCTCATGGTTCATCTCCCACTCTGATTTCTTCCCCTTCATTTTTCCCTTCTCCTAATATCCTCCATGCTATTCCTTATGTTTTACACATAAGTGAAACCATATAATAATTCACTTTGTTTGACTTATTTCACAGCATAATCTTCTCCAGTCCCATCCATGTTGATGTAAAAGTTGGGTATTCATCCTTTCTGATGGCTGAGTTATATTCCATTGTGTATATGGACCATATCTCCTTTATCCATTGGTCTGTTGAAGGGCATCTTGGCTCTTTCCACACATTGGCTATTGTGGACATTGCTGCTATGAACATTGGGGTGCATATTGGGGTACATATGGCCCTTCTTTTCACTACATCTGTATCTTTGGGGCAAATACCCAGTAGTGCAATTGCTGGGTCATACGGTAGCTCTATTTTTAATTTTTTGAGGAACCTCCACACTGTTTTCTGAAGTGGCTGCACCAATTTACATTCCCACCAACAGTGTAAAGGGTTCCCTTTTCTCTACAACTTCTCAAACAAGTTGTTTCTTGCCTTGTTGATTTTTGCCATTCTCACTGATATAAGGTGGTATCTCAGTGTGGTTTTGATTTTAATTTCCTTGATGTCTAATGATGATGAACACTTTTTCATGTGTCTGCTAGCCATTTGTATGTCTTCTTTGGAGAAATGTCTGCTCATGTCTTCTGGCCATTTTTTGACTTGATTATATGTTTTTTGGATGCTGAGTTTAAGAAGTTCATTATAGATCTTAGATATCAGCCCTTTGTCTATAGTGTCATTTGCAAGCCTCTTTGTTTTGTTGACTCTTTCCTTTGCTGTGCAAAATCTTTATCTTGATGAAGTCCTGAAAGTTCGTTTTCACTTTGGTTTTCCTTGCCTTTGGAGATGTGTCTTGAAAGAATTTGCTGTGGCTGAAGTTGAAGAGGTTACTGCCTATGTTCTCCTCTAGGATTTTGATGGATTCCTGTTTCCCACTCAGGTCTTTCATGTCTTTTGAATTTACTTTTGTGTACAGTGTAAGAGAATGGTCCAGTTTCATTCTTCTGCATGTGGCTGTCCAATTTTCCCAGAATCACTTATTGAAGAGACTTTTTTCCATCAGATATTTTTCCCTGCTTTGTCAAAGAGTAGTTGGCCATAAGGTTGATAGTCCATATCTGGACTCTCTATTCTGTTCCAGTGGTCTATGTATCTGTTTTTGTGTCAGTACCATGCAGTCTTGTTGGTCATAGCTTTGTAATATAGCTTGAAATCAGGCAACATAATGCCCCCAACTTTGTTTTTCTTTTTCAACATTTCCTTGATGATTTGGGGTCTTTTCTGGTTCCATACAAATTTTAGGATTGTTTGTTCCAGCATTTTGAAAAATGCCATTGGTATTTTGATTGGGATGGCATTGAAAGTATTGATTGCTCTAGGCAGCATAGACATTCTAGCAATGTTTATTCTTCCACTACATCAAAAACTAATGATGTACTGTATAGTGACTAACATAACACAATAAAAAAGTAAAAAAAAAAAATAAAACAACAACAACAAAATTCCATTTGCCACATTATCTTATCCACTTTTTTCAAGTTTTTATTTAAATTCCAGTTAGTTAACATAGAATGTAATAATAGTTTCAAGTGTAGAATTTAGTGGTTCATCACTTACGAAGAACACCCACTGCTCATCACAAGTGTCCTCCTTAATCCCCATCACTTATTTAACCCATACCCACCAACCTCCTTTCCAGTAACCATCAATGTGTTCTCTATAGTTAAGAATCTGTTTTATGGTTTGCCTCTCTCTTTTTCCCCCTATGTCCATCTGTTTTGTTTCTTAAATTCCACATATGAGTGAAATTATATGGTACTTGTCTTTCTCTCACTGATTTATTTCACTTTACATAATATACTTTAACTCCATCTACATCTTCACAAATGACAAGATTTCATTCTTTTTTATGTCTGAATAATATTGAATGGTGTGTATGTATGTTTATATATAAGCATACATACATATATACTGATTTATTCATTTATATATAAATATATATTTAATAATATATAATGTATACTTATATAAATAAATAAAAATATATAAGCAAATATATACATATATATTATGTACATGCATAATATGTATATTATATGCATATACATACTTGTATATATTTATGTATATTTGTAAATATGTAATATGTATAATATACAAATTATATATATACATATATATACTGCTTTATTGATTTATCAGTTGATTGAGATTTGGGCTTGTGATATAATGAGTACTGGGTGTTATATGCAACTGATGAATCACTGAACTCTATCTCTGAAACTAATAATACACTATATGTAGGCTCTTTCCATAATTGGGCTACTGTTGATAATGCCACTAAAACACTGGGGTGCTTGTGTCTCTTTGAATCAGTACTTTTGTATTCTTTGGATAGACAGCTACTAGTGCAATTGCTGGGTTTTAGGGTAGTTCTGTTTTTAACTTTTTGAGGAGCCTCCATACTGTTTTTCAGAGTGGTGGACCAGTTTGCATCCTTGCCAACAGTATAAGAGGGTTCACCTTTCTCCACACACTTACCAACATCTGTTGTTTCCTTTGTTGTTAACTTCAGCCATTTTGACAGGTGTGAGATGATATTTCATAGTAGCTTTGATTTTTTTTTTTTTTTTTGCTGAAGATGAGTAATGCTCAGCATCTTTTCATGTGTCTATTACCCATCTGGATATCTTCTTTGGAAGAAAATGTCCATTCATGTCTTCTGTGCATTTCTTAACTGGATTATTTGTCTTTTGGTTTTTAAGTTTGATAAGTTCTTCATAGACTTTGGATACTAGCCCTTTATCAGATATATCATTTGCAACTATCTTCTCCCATCCCAAAGGTTGCCTTTCAGTTTTGTTGATTGTTTCCTTTGCTGTGCAGAAGCTTTTAATCTTGGTGAAGTCCCAGTAGTTTATTTTTGCTTTTGTTTCCCCTGCCTTTAGAGATATATCTAGTAAGAAGTTGCTGCGGCCAAAGTCAAAGAAGTTGTTGCCTGTACTCTCCTCTAAGATTTTGATGACTGTTTCACATTTAGGTCTTTTATCAATTTTCAATTTATTTTTGTGTATGGTGTATAAAAGTGGTTCAATTTCCTTCTTCATGTGGCTCTCCAGTTTTCACAACACCATTTGTTGGAAACATTTTTCCATTGGATATTCTTTCCTGTTTTGTCACAGATTAGTAGACCTTATAGTTGTGGGTCCATTTCTGGGTTGTCTGTTCTGTTCCATTGATCTATGTGTCTGTTTTTGTGCTAGTAACATACTGTCTTGATGACTACAACTTGGTATTAGAGCTTGAAAACTGGAATCATGGTGCTGCTTGTTTTGCTTTTCTTTTTCAAGATTGTTTTGGCTATTCAGGATCTTTTGTGGTTCCATACAAATTTTAGGATTTTTTTTAAAGGATGGTTTGTTTTAGCTCTATGAAAAATGCTGGTGGTATTTTGATAGGGATTGCATTACATGTGTAGATTTGTTTGGGTAATATAGACATTTTAATAATATGTGTTCTTCCAAATCATGAGCATGGAATGTTTTTCCATTCCTTTGTGTCATTTTCAATTTCTTTCATAAGTATTCTATAGTTTTCAGGGTACAGACATTTTATCTCTTTGGTTAGGTTTATTTCTAGGTATCTTATGGTTTTTGGTGCCACAATTATAAATGGGATCAATTACTTGATTTCATTTAGTGCTGCTTCATGATCAGTATATGAAATGAAACCAATTTCTGAACATTGATTTTTATCCTGCAGCTTTAATGAATTTGTGTATCAGTTCTAGAAATTTTTTGGTGGAATCTTTGGGTTTTCTACTTAGAATATCATGTCATCTGCAAATAGTGAAAGTTTGACTTGTTCCTTGTTGATTTGGATGCCTTTTATTTCTTTTTTATTGTCTGATTGCTGAGGCTAAGACTCCCAGTACTATGTTATATAGTAATGGTAAGAGTTGACATCCTTGTCTTGTTCCTGACCATAGGTGAAAGACTCTCAGTTTTTTACCATTGGGGATGATATTAGCCATGGATCTTTCATATATGGCCTTTATGATGTTGAGATATGTTCCCTTTATCCTTACTTTGTTGAGGATTTTTTTTAAGATTTTGTTTATCTATTTATTTGACAGACAGAGATCACAAGTAGGCAGAGAGGCAGGCAGAGAGAGGAGGAAGCAGGCTCCCTGCTGAGCAGAGAGTCTGATATGGGGCTCAATCCCAGGACCCTGGGATCATGACCTGAGCTGAAGGCAGAGGCTTTAACCCACTGAGCCACCCAGGCACCCCTGTTGAGGATTTTTAATCAAGAATGGATGCTCTACTTTGTTAAATGTCTTTTTTATATCTATTGAAAGGATCATATGGTTCTTATCCTTGCTTTTACTAATGTTGCTTATGATGTTGATTGATTTGTAAGTATTGAACCATCCTTGCATCCTGGGAATAAATCCCACTTGGTCGTGGTGAATGACTTTTTTAATGTACTGTTGGATTCAGTTTACTAGTATTGAGAATTATTGCATCCATGGTTATCAGGGATATTGACCTATAATTCTCTTTTTAGTGGGGCCTTTTTCTGCCTTTGGAAACAAGGTAATGCTGGCCTCATAGAATGGTTTTGGAAGGTTTTTTTCCATTTTTATTTTTTTGGAAGAGTTTGAGAAGAATAGGTATTAGCTCTTCTTTAAATGTCTGGTGGAATTCCCCTTGGAAGTCATGTGACTATGGACTGTTGTGTGTTGGGAGATTTTTTGATTACTGATTCAATTTCTTTGCTGATTATTAGTTGGCGAAAGTGTTCTATTTCTTCCTGCTTCAGTTTTGGTTGTTTATATATTTCTATGAACTTATCCATTTCTTCCAGAATACCCAATTTATTGAACAAACATGTTATTTTTTATAATATTCTCTTATAATTATTTGTTTTTCTGTGGTGTTGGTTGTGATCTCTTGCATTTGTGATTTTATTAATTTAGGTGATTTCTCTTTTCTTTTTGGTAAATCTGGCTAGGGATTTATCAATTTCATTAATTCTTTCAAAGAACCAGCTCTTAGTTTAGTTGGTCTGTTCTGTGTTTTTTTTGTTTGTTTGTTTCT
>RCUC01041165.1:0-15866 GCA_003697995.1 Taxidea taxus jeffersonii | reverse complement strand
AAAAGATATTATTTATTTATTAGATAGATTGAGGGAGCGAGTGGGAGGATGGCCAGAGGGAGAAGTGGACTCCCTTTGGAGCAGGGAGCCTGACTCTGGACTCAATTCCAGGACCCTGGGATCATGACTTGAACAGAAGGCAGATGCTTAACCGACTGAGCCACCCAGACGCCCTTGGTATTATTTTCTAATTATACCTGTAAGTGGGTTTTTATGTATTAGCAATCAAATTGGTGTCCTGCATCTTCAAGTATTGTCCATCTAAAGCAAAGTGTTTTATCTGGCTTCTCTGTTTCTAGCTAGGTGATAATAGGATGAATTTTAGTAGCCTTAAATTCACTCTATGATGATGGAAAAAAGAATAATTTATTTAGTGCAGTGTATTATTTGACCTTGAATGGTTAGGATTGCATAAGAGTGTGTCCACTGTGTTTATCACAAAAATAACCTACAAGTGCCTGTTTCTTAACTTTAGGGGAAGTGTTAAGTCATGGGATCTTGAATCTTTTTTCTTTCTTTTTTTTTTTTGTGCATGTAAATGAAGGAGACCGATCTTTCCTCTGGTGTGAGAAAAAAAATCTGGGACTTTGTAGTTTTTACTTTGGTAGGAGTTGAAATATTCTTTCATAGGGCCAAATTTTATTTCTAGATCTAGCAAGTGGCTAAGCTGAGATTTAAAGCCAGTCAGTCTGGTTTTAGAACCTTGTTCTCACCTTACTTAAAGGAACTGTATTTTTTTTAAGATTTTATTTATTTATTTGACAGAGATCACAAATAGGCAGAGAGGCAGGCAGAGAGAGACAGAGAAGCAGACTCCCTGCTGAGCAGAGAGCCCCATGCGGGACTTGATCCCAGGACCCTGGGATCATGACCTGAACCACAGGCAGAGGGTTTAACCCACTGAGCCACCCAGGTGCCCGGAACTGTATTTTTTTTAAAGTACATAGACATTTGAGCAAAATTAGCTCTATTGGAATTAAGTTCCTTATTTGTCCTAAAGGGAAAAATACTCATTTATTTCTTTGAAAGTATGAGCAAATAGATTTGATGATAAAATAAATTACAGTATTGGTAACTCAAAATTTCCTTGGTACATTCAAACTAAATTCATAAGTAAGGACTCGTAGTTTTATTTTAAGATAATCACATTATTTAAAGATATGCTAAAGGACCTAATGTTTAAAATGGTGTTGGTCTTATTTTGTTTGTATTTTCTAGGTCTCCCAGGAAGAGAAAAGAAATGGTCTGTGTGTTTTTCATTTTTTGTAAAAGAAAGAAAAAAAGAAAAAATGTTTATTCAAAGCATATATTTCAGACATTAGGTAAATACAAAATGATTTAACAGTACCTACCTCAGAGGATTGTCAGTGAGTTAATACATGTGAAGCACTAACAGCAGTACCTGGCAAGTAGTAAACACACAATAACGTTTAGTTAACATTACTCTTTTAAAAATTATTTATGGTAAAAGTAATGTTAGCAACCTATGTAATAAAATTATAAGTTATAGTTTTGTGGTACTATAAATTGGGTGGACTGTAGGAGGAATATACTAATATATAATTAGTAACTGGAAGTAATATTTAGTTTCCAAATAACACCACAGAAAATGGAAAACTCAGATTAAGAGGGCACAGTAGCCTACATTACACCTACATTTCTAAACTCATTCTGACAGCTAGCAATTCATATCAACCTGATGTAGTCTTTCTGCTTTACCACTGAGAAAACTCATGACAGTCAGCTTGTATAATTAGTGAGCTACAGACTGTGGGGCCATTGAACTTCTCTGGATTATTTCTCTAATTGCCAAATGCTGAAACATTTTTTTGAATGATTTCTGAAATACAAAATATAGGCAGAGGGAAAGGCTTTATGTAGGTCTGACCTACTCTGCAAAATAGCAGCATTCTTACAAAGTTGTATGTAAGTTGAGTTTTTATAAATTATATCAGCACACCAAGGAATACATGTTTATTGTGTGCTCGTTGTATGTCTGGTGTTTATATGGTTTCTGTAAGATACGCAAAGAAGCATAAGGCATATGCTCCAATGTCTAACCAGAGAAAGAAACCTAATACCAAACAATTACAGAAAAATTAGGTACTAACCTATGATGCTGATTCCAAGGGTATTCAGAATTCAAAAAGAAAGTGGATATGAGTATTTGACTTGTTTTTCATGGAGGAGGTGGGTTCATTTACTAACTCAGCAGTTATTTGAGTAGCTGCCATTTGCAAGGTACTGGGGACATGACTGTGTATGCAACAGATACGGTCCTGCTTTTCTGGAGTTTACAGATGAGTGAGGTGATAGGATTTAAATATGTGGAAGAGAGCACTCCAGGTGAGGGGACTGATCTAAGCAAAATCATAGAAAGAAATAGCAATCATGGGCTATATGGCAGTGAGGGTACTTGTCCGATTGTAGTAGAGATTTTATTTTATTTTTTTTTAAAAGATTTTATTTATTTGACAGAGATCACAAGTAGGCAGAGAGGCAGGCAGAGAGAGAGAGGGAAGCAGGCTCCCTGCTGAGCAGAGAGCCCGATGTGGGGCTCCATCCCAGGACCCTGGGATCATGAACTGAGCCGAAAGCAGAGGCTTTAACCCACTGAGCCACCCAGGCGCCCCTGTAGTAGAGATTTTATGTTGGGCAAGAGTATTGAAAGGGATAGATGAGGCCATCATTTGAATGCTTTGATTAGCTATTTAAGTCTGGGAAAGGTAAGGTGGGAACAGTATTGTGGGATTAAACCTTTGACCTGTGGGATCTGACCCTATCTCCAGGTAGATAGTGTCAGAATTGAGTTAAATTGTAGGACACATAGCTGCTGTCACAGAGAATTGCTTGGTAGGGGAAAACTGTCACAAATCTGGTGCCAGAAGTGTTGTGAGTGTGATAGTAGTATGAGAGTTAAGGAGAAACATGAGAAGAAAGACTGGGTTTTTCTTTTTTTTTTAATTGATTTATTTGTCAGAAAGAGAGAGCACATAGGCAGGCAGAGTGGCAGGTAGAGGCAGAGGGAGAAGCAGGCTCCCTGCCGAGCAAGGAGTCCGATGTGGGACTTGATCCCAGGACGCCGGGATCATGACCTGAGTCGAAGGCAGCTGCTTAACCAACTGAGCCACCTAGATGTCCCTGGGTTTTTCGAATACAGCCAGTTTTTGAATGCTTCAAGCAGCTATTTAATCTGCGGTAAATTCCTTGGATATGGTGGAGAGAGTTAGCATGCATGGGTTTTGGAGTCATAGGCCTCTATTTGATCCTATTTTCATTCTTATTTGTTCCCTGAGTTTAGAAATTTTTTTTAAAGATTTTATTTATTTATTTGTTAGAGAGAGAGAGAGAGCGAGCACAAGCAGACAGAGTGGCAGGCAGAGGCAGAGGGAGAAGCAGGCTCCCCGCCGAGCAAGGAGCCCGATGCGGGACTCGATCCCAGGACGCTGGGATCATGACCTGAGCCTAAGGCAGCTGCTTAACCAACTGAGCCACCCAGGCGTCCCTAGAAATTTTTTTTTTTTTTTGAGAGAGAGTGCACTCGTGAGGGATGGGGCAGGGGGAGAGGGAGAGAGAAAGAATCTTAACCAGGCTCCATGCTCAGCTTAATCTCATGACCCTGAGATCATGACCTGAGCCAAAATCAAGTCCAACGCTTAACCAATTGAGTCACTGAGGTGTCCCCCGAGTATAGAATTTTGTATTATGTTTTCTTTTCTTTTTTTTTTAAAGATTTTATTTATTTACTTGACATACAGAGGTCACAATTAGGCAGAGAGGCAGGCAGAGAGAGAGAAGGGGGAAGCAGGCTCCCCGATGAGCAGAGAGCCCCATGTAGGGCTTGATCTCAGGACCCTGAGACCATGACCCGAGCTGAAGGCAGAGGCCCAACCCACTGAGCCACCCAGGCGCCCCTGTGTTACGTTTTCTTAGTGGCACAACTATGTAAGCAACAAAATGATATTTACACAGAGCAGCTGGGATCAGTAACTGCTAGTAGCACCAAGTAGCACTTAGAGAGCAATGTGTACATGAAGTGCCAGTGGGAAGTCCGAGAAGTCAGAAGTAGAAGGAGGTTAGGCAAGGAAAGAGGAAGAGATATATTCTGTGATGGTTGATAGAATGCCATCAGAAATATCTTCAAGCAAAATAGAATACATTTGCCTAGCCTTTGTTTTCAGTCATGTTTCTTTATGAATAGTGTGCTTCCTTTGTCCAAATATGAGGAAAAGAAACTTAACTGAAGTTATTTGACTCGGCCACTTGAAGACTACCAAGTGGTCATTTTAGGTTTTGTTCTACAGTTGAAGCATCTGACTAGACCATTGTGTCCTAGTTTTGTATTTTACCTCATCACAACTTGGTCAAAAGCTTATATGGTAAGTTTTGTTTATAATCTGTGTTAGTATTCTCTCAAGGCACGAATGGATTGCCTGTTACGACAAGTGGAGGCCTGTTATGACCTGCTTTTTGTCTCTTGTTACCTTTGGATTTAATGTAAGTATAATCATCTAACAGTATTATTCTGGCACTTTCTAGAGTTTTTTCCATCAGATAAGTAGAAATGATCACATAAGACCATTTTTGTCTCATCCAAATCCCTTATTAGGGTGATCTCCAACCTTATTTTATGGAGGACCTTCTTTTTCTTTCTTTTTTTTTTAAAGTAGGCTCCACGCCCAGCATGGGGCTTGAACTTGCAACCTTGAGATCAAGAGTCATGTGCTATACTGACTGAGCCAGCCAGGTGCTCCTGGAGGATCTTCTTTTAATCTGAGTTTTGAGATCAGGGTGGATACAGTCACTGTAGTTCCTGAGAAGTAGTTGCTGGCTATACTGTTCTTGCTTTCACTCTGGGAATGTTAGCTAGGATAGCCGGAATGTGTAGCAGAAAGGGGATATAGCAGAGTGGAGAAAACATTTTTGGAAACCATCTTGGAGCTGCATGAAGCAAGGTTTCTAGACCTACTGTAGATCCTGCTCTGCAGGTTGGAGGCTTCTACTTTATTTCATCTAGGGCTATTGTCTTACACAACTCCAGGGGGCAGCAGCCACATTGTTAGTATATAAATATTTTAAGTATATATAAGTCTGTAAATGTTGTGATGTGGAGTTATACAATATGGCTAGCCTGAAACCTACCCAAACCACTTCTATTTCTAGCCCCTTTCTCTTCTCAGTATCTACAACATTCAGGAGCCATGGTAGTCCCAAGTTCATCACTTGAATTTCACTTCCCATCTTAAGGCTCTTCTGTAATCCAACAGATGAAATTTAGATCTTTGAGGATTTTAAGAAGGTCCATCTGTTTTCTTACTCTATTTAAGTGTACTCATCAGTAAAATGATGATAATACCTGCCCTAACTAATAGGTTGTTAAGAGTATCAAGTGAAATAATGTATGTAAAAGTTCTTTATAGAGTACTATACAAATATAGGATAATATTCTTCCTTGATGTGTTGTCTTGTAGTGGAAAGAATACCGACTTTGAGACAGGAGTCTAGAATTTAAGTTCCAAATTCTGCTATTAACAAACTGTACTTTGGACAAATTATTTTGTGTTTCTGGGCCTTTGCTTCTTTATCTATAAAAGGAAACTAATAATGCCACTCCTCTCCACCTAGAAACCCAAGAGTTATTTTTTTTCTTATCCCACAGTCAGTCAGTCACCAAGTCTGTTGTCTAGTTCTTCTTTTGTTTTCTTTTCTTCTTCCTTTTTTTTTTTAAAGTAAGCTCTACACTCAACATAGGATTGAATTTACAACCCTTAGGTCAAGAGTCACATGCTGTACCAACTGAGCCAGCCAGGCACCCCTGTTGTCTAGTTCTTGATATTTCTCCCTCCTTGATATCTCCATTTAATCCCTAATCATTTCCCTTCTGGGCTATACCCTTTTAAGGAATTATGGTAAAGGCACCATGGGTGGCACGGTGGGTTAAGCATCAGGCTCTTGGTTTCAGCTCAGGTTGTGTTTTCAGGGATTGTGAGATCCAGCCCTGCTTTGGGCCCTTTGCTCAGTAGGAGGTTGGCTTGTTGCTCTCCCTCTGCTAATTTCCTCCTCCCCAACCGCTGCTCTCGCTCTCTCTCTCAAAAATAAAAGCACAGACTGGATCAAACTTACTGGGTTCAAATTTGAGTTATGTCACATACAAGCTTTGTGACCTTGGGAAAGTTCCTTACCCTCTCTCTGTCTCAATGTCGTCATCTGTAAAATGGATATAAAATTAGTACCTGTCCCATTAAGTTGTGAAGATTAAAATAGTAAAAAAAAATTAGGTATTATTATATATTATTATTTACTGACAAAAATTTTCATTGTATTTGTTGAATGAAAGGAAGCATGTAATAAAACATAGTACATAATTTTTATTAAAAACGTGTGTATTTATACATATATGCACATAAAATAATCTCCTAAACTTACACACACACACTCCCCTACCTCAAAATGTTCATTTAATTATTTCTTGGTAGTGGAATGATTTGTTGCTCTTTTTAAAAATTTTAAAAATATTTTATTTATTTATTTGACAGAGTGAGAGAGAGAGAGCACGTGCGTGTGCGCGCTCGCATGAGCTGGGGAGGAGCAGAGGGAGAAGCACACTCCCTACTGAGCAGGGAGCCTGACTTGACATGTGGCTCAGTGCCCAGACTCCAGGATCATGACCTGAGCAGAAGGCAGATGCTTTACCGACTGAGCCACCCAGGTGTCCCTAATTTGTTGCTTATTATTTTATTTGCTTATCTGTGTTTTCTGTTTTTCTCCAGTTGATATTTATTCCTTATATTTTAAAGGAAAGAAAGGCATAAAACATCTCTTCTGTGAAGTCTTCACTGAACTCCCTTCCTTCATCCTTTAGATCACCAGTATAACATGTATTGCTGAACTCCTTGAAGGCAGAGCCCATGTCATATTTATTTACCTTTGTATCCCCAGTTGGGCCTAGCACAGAACCTAGAAGATATTAGGGACTTGGCAATATTAGTAAGGTGAAGAAGAGATGGAATTATGTGCCAAGCACTTTACATGTCTTACCTCATAATATTCCTCTCAACAGTCCCATGAGTAAAAGTCATCTGTATTTTTTAAATGAGAAAACTGCACATCAGAGAGATCAAACAATTTGCTGAAAGTCACACAGCTACTAAGGGGCAGAATTTGGATTCAAATCCAAGTCTGTCTGGTGCCAAGGATGTTCTCTTTAATGTATATCAAATTAATGAACTGCTTAATGAATATACTTGCTGTCTCTAATGAAACATATGAAGCACTCCTTTGTAAATAGAAATGTGTTGTGTGAATGTAAGGATACATTATTGTTGTTTCTTTTGTGATATTCTATTCCCACCTGCACCCTCAATTCTGACTGGGCAAACCTATTTTCATGCACCCACACAATTTTTCCTCTCTCTACCCATATTGTCTTTTTATATTTTGTCTTTTTATATTGCTCATGCTCTACCCACTTTTGATAAACTTGGCTTATAATTATGATATGAAGCTTTTCAGGTTAATCCATCCATTTCCATCAAACTCATTGTACATGCATATTGAGGAGACTGATTTTATAAGTATCTGGCCAGGCATGATTTTTAAAAAATATTTTATTTATTTATTTGACAGAGATCGCAAGTAGGCAGAGAGGCAGGCAGAGAGAGAGGGGGAAGCAGGATCCCTGCTGAGCAGAGAGCCCGATGTAGGACTCAGTCCCAGGACTCTGGGATCATGACCTGAGCAGAAGGCGGAGGCTTTAACCCACTGAGCCACCCAGGCATCCCTGGCGAAATATAATTTGTTTTATGCCAAAGTATGGCAGTATCATCTTTGAACATAGGTGCTTAAACTCTTCCCAATTTTATCTGTTTACCTTTCTCTGTTCTATGTCCAACTTTAATTTCCTACATTCATAGCCATGCCTTTTTCAAAAGGAGGTGGTGTTTTTAGCTGAAAGATGTTAGTAGTATCTGACTTATTTCTGGGGTGTGTGTGTGTGTGTGTGTGTGTGTATATGTACATGAACCCTTCATTAAAAGTAGAAAAAAAGGTAGGTAAGGCAAGAGAAGAAGCACTTTGATAATTTATTTCAAAGAACTAAGAGAATATATTAAACTGAAATTTAGAATTTAGTTGTAGCTTGACTTCCTACAGCTTTTTTCAGGATTAAAAAATTGAACCCACTTTAAAGCAAACTAACTGCATCCACTTTGTGAAAATTTCATATCTGAAATTGGGGAGGGGGAAGCTCCCCTGTAGGTAAAGCATGATTTTTACTCTACCAAAACCAGCTTTCTAAGGATTTCAGCCTATTTTTGAGTATTAGTTTTTTAAGATGATGAAGTTCATCCTAGCGCTTTCTGAGAGCACAGAACCCCAGAACAGATGAATGAATTCTGGCGGTGGGGGGAACTTCCTGCAAATCATAATGGATTTGTATTTTAAATTCCCCAAATAGGGGTGCCTGGGTGGCTCAGTGGGTTAAGCCTCTGCCTTTGGCTCAGGTCATGATCTCAGGGTCCTGGGATCGAGCCCCGCATGGGGCTCTCTGCTCAGTGGGGAGCCTGCTTCCTCCTCTCTCTCTGTCAAATAAATAAATAAAAATCTTTAAAAAAATTCCCCAAATAGTAAATGTTGTTGGCTATTTGTCTTGATGTCTGTTCAACAAATGTGCATTGAATTCACATTAATCTTTTTCCCCAGCAATTCTGTAGATTTGATTAGCCATCAGTATTAGGGCTTCTGCTTGCTTGTGATAACAAAGCACTTGAGGGGTACCTGGCTGGCTCAGGTTCGTGAATTCAAAACCCCCCCTTTTTATCTTTTTTTTTTTGTTTTTTGCTTTTTGTGTTTTTTTTTTTTTTTTGAGTTCAAGCCCCTTGTTGAGTGGTGTGGAGCCTACTTAAAAAACAAAAAAACATGAATGTAATTAAAGTGAATATATTTTTTTAAAAAAACTAAAAAAAAACAACCAACTGAACAAACAAAAAAAACCCCAAAAACAAAGCACATGAAACTTCCCAGTTAAAAACTCTAAAGGATAGGGGCACCTGGGTGGCTCAGTGGTTTAAGCCTCTGCCTTCAGCTCAGGTCATGATCCCAGGGTCCTGGGTTCAAGCCCCACATCGGGCTCTCTGCTCAGCAGGGAGCCTGCTTCCACCTCTCTCTCTGCCTGCCTCTCTGCCTACTTGTGATCTCTATCTGTCAAATAAATAATAAAATCTTTAAAAAAAAAACTCTAAAGGATATGGAATGATGTGAGGCCTTCTCTGAATTCATTCTCAATCATCTGTATAAAAGATACCTGGCTAAAACAGTTGGTATTGACAATTTGGACTTGCTATTCCCTTTTTAAAAACTTTTTAAAAACTGAATTCCCCATATATTCCTAGAACATAATTTTTCATCCTTATCTGTTCTTTTCTTGTAATTTTTAAAAAAGATTTTATTTATTTATTTGACAGAGAGCACAAGCAGGGGGAGTGACAGGCAAAGGGAGGGGGAGAAGTAGGCCCCTTCTAAGCAGGGAGCTGGACCCTGGGATCATGACCTAAGCCGAAGGCAGGCACTTAACTTACTGAGCCACCCAGGTGTCCCAATCTTTATCTGTTCTGATGGTGATTGAACTTTGAACAGGAGAGGATGTTATCAGATTTTCACCTTCTTTAACCCAAGTGTATAAAACAGGACATTAAAGGAATTGAGGGGTTGAGTGTGGGTGGGGCTATAGATCTGGACTGTATTTACAGAGTGTCTGCTTATTTCATGCTGAAAATTGTTCTTTGGACCTTTGATAAAAAGAAAATTTATGAAAAATATAGATATTAGAAGTAGTCAAAGTATTCTGAAAAATAAATACATATTATTTTTAGGTTTTAGTCATAGCGTACAAATATTTCATCTCTAAGAATTAAGACAAAATAGTTTTTCTGCCAATATTTTAACTGCTTTTTATTTTATTATTTTTTAAAGATTTTATTTCTTTATTTGACACACATAGATCACAAGTAGGCAGAGAGGCAGGCAGAGAGAAAGGAGGAAGCAGGCTCTCCGAGGAGCAGAGAGCCCGATGTAGGGCTCTATCCCAGGACCCTGACAGCATGACCTGAGCCGAAGGCAGAGGTTTAAACCACTGAGCCATCCAGATGCCCTTAACTGCTTTTTTTTTTAAGTCCTGGGAAGATTGATTATATTCTTACCTGATAAGGAAGATACTTCTGCATAATCAGCAAGATGAGTTACCAGGCTATACCACATATACTATTACAACTTCCTCTAATACAAGTCAAATCTTAGTGTGCGTGGGGTTGGTGGTATAAATCTACCTGATACCTTTTTGGTTTGGCTGATTTAATAGTATTAATGAAGCCAAAGTTACAGATCTCATCTCTGTGTGTGTACTTGTCTTCTGGTGTCATTAGCTATACCTCTAACTCTGCTGCACAATTTTATGAATGCAGTTTGTTAGTTAAGAGGGAAACTAGCCCAGGGAAGATATGGGTCAGTAAGATAGCCATCATCAGTGGCCATACTTTTTTTTCCCCTCCTGATAGGAGGATCTATAATATCTAGATGTGTTTTTAATTTCAAATACAACATACACATTTTCACTTATCAGTGGAGACTGCACTTAGAAATTTATTCCTTTGGACTTTCAGGATATTCTGCTCATGTCTGTGGTTTCAACTCTAGATCCCTTTTTGCCTTTATTCCACATTGTTTTGCCTTAAAAAACTTCATGGTCTAGGAGCACCTGGGTGGCTCAGTCGATTATGCATCTGCCTTCAGTTCAGATAATGATCTCAGGATCCTGGGATCAAGACCTGAGTCAGGCTCCCTGCTCAGTGGGGGGTCTGCTTCTTCCTCTCCCTCTGCCCACCCCCTGCTCATGTGCCCTTGCTCTCTCTCTAACAAATAAATAAAATCTTTTAAACAGAACAAAACAAAAATAAAAAACTTCATGGTCTCAGAAAACCAAGGAAAGTCTTGGCTCACTATATACATTTGTGGAAAGTAATAGGGCTCTTTTTTTGGTCTCTGTAAAATGATCTCAACAAATGTCTCTAGAGTTATAGATCTCCAGTTTTGGAATTGAAACCAAACAACTTTTGGGGGTTTAATAGGCTCATCTGTACTGAGTAGGGGAGTTTTAAGTGAGCCTCTGGGGATCCCATGAAATTGAGCCTCCAGTGCAGTCAGGGCCTTTTGTGATCTATAGTACTTTTTATTAAGCTTCAGGGAAGAATGAGAGATTTCACAGAAGTGAATTTTCCAGATAACTGAAGTCTACCCTTTAAATTTTAGTCATTCAGAGGTCTTAAATGTGTCTTGGTCCAGTCCCTTACCAATGTATGGATCCTCCAAAGGTGTCCTGAAATACATTAACTTTTTCTAAAGTAAAAATACTTTTTTTTGCCTTATTAGAAAATTAGTAAATGGTCAATGTAAAAACAGAATCTAGGCAATATTTAGGTATCTCTCGTTCCTGGGTTTTGTTTTTTCTTTATAACATTTATTTCTTTGTTGGCTTACTGTCTGTCTCTCTCATGAGAATATAAGCCCCATGAGAGTGTGAACTGTGTCTGTGTTCTTCATTGCTGTATCACCAGCTTCTGGAATAGTACTTGAAACATAGTAGGAATTTAATAAATATTTGCTGAGTAAATGAATGAAGAAAGTAAAAATCACCCTAATTCCATCATCCAGGTATTAGCCATTGTTAAGATTATGTTATAAATTCTTCCAAAAGTGGAGCACCTGGGTGGCTTAGTCGGTCAAGCGTCTCCCTTTTCTCTTTGGCTCAGGTCATGATCCCAGGATTCTAGAATTTGAGCCCTGCATCAGGCTTCCTGCTCAGCAGGGAGTCTGCTTCCCCTCCCTCTGCCCCTCCCCTCCCCACTGCTCTTGTTCTCTCCCTCCCTTCCTCCCTCCCGTCCTTCCCTCCCTCTTTCTCTCTCTCAAACAAATAAATAAAAATCTTAAAAAAACCAAATTCTTCCAAAAGAATTTTTCTCTTACATATATATTCTGTATAATAATGTATAAAATAGGGGCGGCTGGGTGGCTCAGCTGTTAAGTGTCTGCCTTCAGCTCAGGTCATGATCCCGGGGTCCTGGGATCGAGCCCCACATCAGGCTCCCTGCTTGGTGGGATGCCTGCTTCTCCCTCTCCCACTTCCCCTGCTTGAATTCCCTCTCTCACTCTCTCTGTGTCAAATAAATAAATACAATCTTAAAAAAAAGAATCAGACTCTACCATTCATTAGCTTCTTGGCATTAGGTAAAGGAGCTCTCATTCTCTCTCTGAACGTGAATTTCATCTTCTCCAAAAGTAGGACAGTTTAACATGGTTGTTAGGATTAAAATATTTTAAAATCCCTGGCATATAATAGTAACTCAGTAACTCTTAATTCCTTTTCCCTTTATTCTCTTTCCTTTTACTTCATATTTCCATCTACTATCAGCATCATCTTCCCATTTTTAAATCCTTATTTGAAGAAAAATCTTAAAAGTAGTATATGGGATGGCCATATACTACTAAAGTAGTATATGGGGTGGCCATAAACATGGCCACCCAACCACACATATTTAGTTCTTGTCCTTCTCAAACTCCACTAATATGAAAATAAAGAAATTTAAAAAGGCTTAAACCCACAAGGACAAAAAGAACAAGAGAGGGACATCAGCAGAGGAATGGTTTGAACACATCACTGAAAGCTAGGAAACAGAAGAAGAGGGGGAACTTGCACGCCCGCAGAGAGGGATATCAATGGAACTGAGGTCTTTTATCTCATATTACCCATGAGAGGCTCAGAACTTGCAGGTGAATGATTTTTTTTTCTGAAAGGTGAGGAGGAGACCCATGGCTGAAAATAAAGGAAATGTTTTAAAAAACTGACAGAATAGGTTTGGACCCGTCAGGTCTTTTCTGTCTCCTGCTACACTAAGGTGATCCTCTTGCTTGCTTCCCCATCCCACCCTGGGGAGTAATGTGACTGTGGACAAGTTACTTAACCTGTTTCTACCTCAGTTTTTCCATCTGTAAGATGGGGGTAATTGTAGTATTTACCTCAAGATTGTTACAAGGGTTACATGAATTAATACACGCAAAATACTGCTCATGGTAACCTCTTGAATGTCAGTTGAGGAAGGAGGTTGTGCCCAAGGACTTACCTAGCTGCCAAAAGCAGCTCTAGAATTTAGATCATGCCCCATGGTGATCAGCAGGCCTTAACACTTAGGGTGGAAGATGGGGTCTGAACAGAGGCTTTTTCCCTGCAGAAAGCACCTTTTCCCAGTCCTTCTCCTTTGTTCTCAATTCTGTCTTATCAATGTTCCTGAGCTGCAAGACTGGCTTCAGTTGGACCATTGAGCTCTTATGACTCCTTTACTCAGCAAATGTTTATTGGGTGCCTGCTTTGTGCCAAGCAGTACTCAGCCTGCTGGAATGACAGTTAGGTCAATAATTATATTAGCATTTATTGAGTGCTTACTGTGTGTTAAATTTTGCTAAGTGCTTTATATATCTTTTTTAAAAATTTTATTTATTCATGAGACACAGAGAGAGGCAGAAGCAATAGGAGAAGCAGGCTGGACTTGATCACACTTAGCTAACTGAGCCACCCAGGCACCCAAATTGCCTTATATATCTTAAGTCATTTAATTCTCATTACAACCCTGTGGAACAGATGTTGTTATCCCTATTTTACAGATAAGAAAACAGGTGCAGAACTTAACTAACATGCCCAAGGACACAGCAAGCAGCAGAGAATAGGAATCAAACCTAGTCTGGCTCTCAAGTCTGTGTTTTTTTTTTTTAAAGATTTTTATTTATTTACTTATTTGACACACACACACACACACACACACACACAGATCACAAGTAGGCAGAGAGGCAGGCAGAGAGAGAGTGGGAAGCAGGTTCCCCGTTGAGCAGAGAGCCCGATGCGGGGCTCGATCCCAGGACCCTGGGATCATGACCTGAGGGAAGGCAGAGGCTTTAACCCACTGAGTCACCCAGGCACCCGGAACTGTATTTTTTTAAAGTACATAGACATTTGAGCAAAATTAGCTCTATTGGAATTAAGTTCCTTATTTGTCCTAAAGGGAAAAATACTCATTTATCTTCTTTGAAAGTATGAGCAAATAGATTTAATGATAAAATAAGTTTGTGTTTTTTTAAAGATTTTATTTATTTGTTTGAGAGAGAGTGAGAATGAGAGAGAGAGAGAGAGAGCATGAGAAGGGGGAGGGTCAGAGGGAGAAGCAGACACCCTGCCGAGCAGGAAGCCTGATGTGGGATTCGATTCCGGGACTGCAAGATCATGACCTGAGTGGAAGGCAGTCACTTAACCAACTGAGCCACCCAGGTACCCCAAGTCTGTGTTTTTAACCATTATACCTCCCTACTCTTATGGAGCTTACATTTTGGAAGGGAAAGGCAGATAGTAAAGAAAGTAAATAGTAGACTAATAATAAATAATAAATATTTATTATAATAGAAATCATATTACATGTTATATTACACACATATATGCAGTGTATATACATACAATATATATGCAGTATATATGTATATACATACGATATATATTACACACATGACACATTACATATATGTAATAGTATATAATACATAATATATAATACAATAAATAAATAATAAAAATAGTAAAGTAGATATTAAGTTGCGATAAAAGGTATGATAAAATGTAAAACAAGAAGGTTGTGATATCAAGGGACTGGCACAGGGTAGCTTTTAATGGAAAGGTCATTGTTTATATATATTATATATATATATAAGGGAATATATTTTATATATATATATATATATATGGGAATATATTATATATAAGGGAAGTGACAGTTCTCTAAGAATGATTAATTAGAGGGCACCTGGGTGGCTCATATGGTTAAGCATCTGCCTTGGGTTCAGGTCATGATCTCATGTCCTGTCATGTATTTGACAGAGAACACAAGTAGGCAGAGAGGCAGATAGAGAGAGAGGAGGAAGTAGGCTCCCTGCTGAGCAGAGAGCCTGTTGTGGGGCTCGATCCCAGGACCCTGAGATCATGACCCGAGCCAAAGGCAGAGGCTTAACCCACTGAGCCACCCAGGCGCCCCTCAAATGAATAAAATCTTTAAAAAATGAATTGATTACTTACAGTATTGCTGTCTCTGCAGATTTGCAAAATGCCCTTTGTATGATTTGATTCTTTATGCTATACCCACATTGTGATATTGCTGATAAAAAACAATAACAGTTCATGTGCACTGGTGACTTACTGTGTATGAAGGACTGTACTGAGCAGTTTGCATAGATTGTTTCATTTTATCCTCACAGCAATGTTGTAATAATTCTTATTTTCAGCTGTGGAAAGCTGAAGCTTAATGAGACAAAGAGGTCCAGGGCTTTAAATTCGGCAAATGGCAGAGCCAAGATTCAAACCAAGGTAGATTGATTCCAGAGCCCTTGCTCTTAGATTCTTACATTTTATAGATGAAGTGATTTGTTCAAGGTAACTCTTTTATAAACAATGATGGCAAAAAACCCCCACAATAACTGCTAAATTTCATAGAGATTCAAAGTATTCTAAGCATTCCTATGTCTTCACAGTATCAGTGACCTTACTTATATTTTGTAGCTGCAAGATGAGAAAAGCAACACATTTGAGTGAACAAGTGCTATGATTTTATCACCCATACTGGAAATTTCATTCATATGGACTAAAATGTGTAACTTATTTCAGCACAAAGCCAGAGTCAGGATTTGACATGAGGCCATTTGACTTTAGATTAGAGCTGTTATCCACACCACTGCAAAGTAAAAGATAATGTAGCTTATCTTTGTTCAATGTATAGTGGGAAACT
>RCUC01041164.1:0-35611 GCA_003697995.1 Taxidea taxus jeffersonii | reverse complement strand
AAAAAAAAAAAAAAGAAATATCTATCCTTTCTTGTGTAGAGAAGTGTGATAAAAGACTTTCAAACATAATATATATGACAGTAAATAAAATTCTGTGCATGGATTGAGAAAAAGGAATGATGTAAAATTTCCAGGTATTAAAATGGAGATTTTGGGATAAATGATAGTTGGAATGAAACCACAATCATATCTAGATCTTTGGATACATTTGAAAGAGTGATCTAAAGTTTCACTTAAAATACACTAGAATTAAATGTAAATATTTAAATGTGAAGTTTATGTGAGGGGGATATAGTTTTTCAAAATTCTTTTGTGGACTAAGTGGGCAAAAATACCAGATGTGAGTTTTATGACTGATTTACAAATGAAAGATGAAGTGGGGAAGAGGATAGGAGAACCTCCAAAGGGTACTGCCAGGGGCGCCAGGACTGTGTGAAAACCAAAGGTCAGATAGAGGACAAACCTTGCAAAATTTATAAACATGCCAGGCCAATATATTAAACAATAATCATACGAAAAGTGACGAAGGAGAATAAAAGTATTTTAAGTATATGACAGTTTCTTAACCCTTAGTGCCCACGAAAATCACCTGGGTGGGTTCAGAACTTTTCTTGAAGGCACCCCCGAGATCTTACTGTGTTGCCAGGGCTGTGAATTATTTGGTTCAAGTCAAAGTATGGTCCTTGGACTTGAGATGAAAGCATCATCTTGGGATCTTGTTAGAAATGAAGAATTTTGATCTGCACCTCAGTCCTACTGAGTGGGATTCTGCATCTGAAATAGATACTTAGGTGATTCATATGCACATTCAGGTTTCAGGAAGCCATGAGTTCTACCAAGTTCCCGGGGCTGCTGCTGCTGGTACAGGAGCAGAATTCTAGAGCAGAGCTGCTGAAAGGGTCGGCCAGGGCCCTGCAGCATCAGGCTCACCTGGACATTTGGTAGACATGCAAATTCTCAGGCTCCCACCCCAGACCTACTGACCAGAGTCCCTGGGGGTAGGATCCAAGAATCTGGATTTTAGCAAACTCTCAGGTGATTCTGGGACTCACTAAAATTGGGGAAGGACTTCTCTAGAGAGAAACAGGGACCAGCTCTGTGCCTCAGGTCAATTTAAGGAGATAGCTAGGAGTTGAATGCCTGGAGGCCCAGCCTAATAAGAGAGTTGCTGCTAAACTTCATTGCAAGCTCCATCTGTTTCCCACCCACAGGCCCCTGTTCTGCCAGGAGCCCTGGCTCTCCAGCCGATTTTATGCAGGCACAACCCAATAGCACCTTACATCTTCCCTCGTGCCACTTGCACACATGGCCCTTGGAAACATGGCCCCTGGCTGTGTGCTGGGGGATTCAGAAGGCTAGCTACCAGATCTGAGAGGGCTGTCCATTAGATCCAGGTGCAAACTCCCCCAGTGGCTCGCTTCATCTGAGCCGGCAGATCTGATGGGGCCAGTGCCCTCCGTGTTGGGAGGGACACCGTGCGTGCCTGTGGCACACCCCAGGAGAAGAGTTGCAGTTTGGGGCCCCAGACTAGAACAGGCCCATTCCTTCTGCTGTAGAGCACTATTCATCATTCGAGAAGGACAGACATCTCGCTCTAATGAGTTTCTGGGCCCTCGTAGACACTGAGCACCAAGTGACCAGTTCCGAACTGCCCATTTTAAGCCAGTTATCATGAGGCCCTCTGAGTCCTGAGGATAGTCAGGTGGAGATGGCCCATTCGTGGCCAGGCAGTAGAGAGCAGAGAGAGAAGGCAGTAATGACGTGAAAGTAATGACTCCCCTGGCGTGTACCTCTTCAGCACCGACACCTCTTCCCCATCTCATGACCACAGCCTCCATGGGAAAGGGTCCTTACAGCTGACAAAGGAGTGAAAGCACTGGGACTGATTCCCAGGTGGGTCAGGACACGTGCTGGCCCCAGCCAAAATGTGCTTGGTAGTACCTGGCCATGAAGATGGCCGTGAAAACACTGGGAAGTGGAATCCTCCCAGTGGCAGAGCTGCAGGCACACTCACCCTCCCAACCCCAACCCAGTCCTGGGGTTGTGCTTCCTGTCCCTAAACCCTGGGCTCTGCCCTCTTGGAGCTCCTGCATCGTAGGAGACAATGCCTCTAGCAGGGCACATCAGGCTTCCCTGGAAAAAACAGGCAAGGTCAGAGATTGAGGAACTGGCACCAATGACCAAGAGGAGCCTGAGCCATTGCCACACGACAGAGGCAGGGAGGAATCTGAACCCGGGTGACTCTCTGGTATGTCCCTGGTGCTTCTACACCCAACAATCCGAGGCAGTGGGCTGCTGTTGCTCCTGGGTCGAGTCAACTAAATGCCATGACGAAGCTCTGGGTGCCAGACCAAACACCAGCCCAGCTGAAGTCCTGGCCCGTGTCAGCTGTTCCTGCCATGCTGTGCCACTGGAACTTGCCTCCCTCACAGTGCTCAACCCAAGGGCAGACAGACTATCTGAATCTGTCTAGCAGAGACCATGTGGTATCACCACAGGGGCAGCCAGGAAATTGTGTTTGCGGAGGCCCAGGAAACCAAACCTGTCTCATCGGAGAAGGATTCCCAGAAGAACATAGGTCAGCGATGGAAAGGAAGGTGGCCTCATTCATAGTCCTCTTTGGTGAAGATGCATCTAGCCCCTACATACACCCCTCAGTCCCTTGGACTTAAGAAGAAATAAATCTCGTGAGCAGCCTTCAGGTACTTCATGACCGAGGAACTTTGCAGCTCAGGGCAGCTATGCCTTCCCCGTGTCCTTGACTTCCTCCATGCTGGGCTTCAGCCAGGCTAACAGTTGTAGGTCAGTCCTCCCGGTAGCATGGAGCCTGATGCTAACAAACCCCAAAGGGAAATCCAGAGCCACTTCACTTGACTTTCTATTGACTTCTGTTTACTTCATAATTCTGCATCGCATGGACCCATGTTGCTTTGTATTCTGGACCAAGCTGAATATTTTGGTTTCAGATTGTCTTCTTTATGACTACAGGCGGGATATGATTTATTAACTTTGTCTCCAGCTACTTAAGAAAAGAGCTTTTATTGTGAAGAAGAAATTGTTAAAACCCTATCACCTGCAAGTAGGATTTGGCTCTTTCTTCTATGAATTAACTAAAATCAACCTGTTTTCAATTGATGATATTCCTTCATTAGTTTTAATTCATTTTTAAGCACATCTGATTTTTTTATTCATAATGCTTTTGATGAAAATTAATTAGTTTCATTAAGCACTGAAACAATATTATCATGGGCCCTCAGACGCTGTTCTATGAAAGGTCCCTATTATAAAGCAAGCCTCAGGGTCCAGAACATGCGTCTTTTTCAAAGAGATCCCACTGTAGGGTGAAGCTCTATAGGCATTTGGCTGCTGGCAATCTGGGCCTCAGTTTTCTCATCTGTAAAATGAGGACTGCAACCAAGTGAGCCCTATCTAAACTTTTGTTTTATGGTCCAACAAAATTAAGTTTTTATAAAATATATGAAGAATATATGCAAAGGTTATATAAATGTTACACTGATTAAACATTTTCATAGCCCAGTGTAGAATGGCAGTCAAAATTGTAAGTTGTAAAAGCCTAAGGAAAAGTACAGAAGGGTAGGAGATGAGAGGAGAACAGTAGACTCAGCCAGGCATCATCAGGTCTACCCCAAACTAATGACTAAGACCTAGGGGAGCCCCAAGTTGTGCTGACCTGGAGGGATCCCCGGATGTGCTAACCTGGTTCTCAGGGAACAGTCAAGCTTGAAGTCTACACCTTGGCTGATCAACCCCCTGATAGCCAGCTTCAGGCAACTTAATCTCTTCTGCAACAGGCAACTGTGAAACCAAATGTCACTAAGCCAAAGAAAAATCCACTTCCTTAACTATAATTTCAATAATGAAAAACTTCAAGAAAGAGAGAAAAAAAAGTACCACTTAATGCAGCTCTTCAGGCTGCATTTGACATCACTGTTTGTCTAAGGCCTTGGAGACAAAAGTCAAATCTATTTACCTACCATGTTTCTGATTTGGTCTGATGAAACAAGAGGCTTAATCTTAATAAAATGTATGATCCTGTATTCTAAATCCATTGTGAGTAGAACCTCCTGAATTAATTCATTCATTACTTACCAAATAAATGTTGTTGCTTTAAGAAAAGGGCTTTTAACACAATACTTAATTAGTCACAATCTATGCTTCAGCAGAACGTCTCTTATCACACAAGTTACAGGGCTCAGTGGCCTGGCCCAGGGAGATGAGGCAGAAAACGGGGTCCCGAGAGCCAGGGTGGCTTGAAAGCAGTGACCCAGAACGTGCTCATGGACGTGCCCAGTTGGGGACAGCAGAGTGAGGGGAGCAGAGTTGGGAGACAAAGCTACTTCAGGCTGGAGGGTGGGAGGAGAGGAAAAGCTTCCTCTGAGACTGCCAAGTCTACAGCCAAGCCCAGCAGCAGAATGGAGGCAGGAGCAGCTGTGGAGCTGGTCAGACTTGAAAACAGATCGCAAAACCACCCTCTGAAACACCTTGCTCTTGGTTCAGTGTCCTTGAAGCTGTGCATTTCCTTCCAGTGTCCTTGAAGCTGTGCGTCTCCCTCCAGCATCCCAGATCTTGTTCTCTCAGACACATGGTTTTTTCTTTTTAACAAATGCAGCCGAGTCAATTAAAAAGAAATTTCATTTGCAGTGAATATTTATTTAACACTGAGCAGGTTGTTTGCTATACGAGCCCCAAAATAATACAAATAAAATAACATATTTGAGTGGATAGAGAAAATTACTGGATACATTTAGAAAGTGACTGGATCATCAGTATAAGCAGATTGAAATTGTGGTTTCTGGAATAAGTTCAGTAGAGATACTTTATTTGAACTGCTGTCCTATATACCACCTTACAGAAATCTAATTTAATAATTTTAGACCATATTCCCAATTACTTAAAGAAGAAGGGTGGGTTTGTATTTCTTGATAACAGATTTGCGTTTCTGTTTGAAGTAAATGAGAGTAACTCGCACATAGCAGGAGGAAAGAGAGCCATAGAAATTTTGTTAACTTTAAGTTTAGGTTGCTGATAAATGTCACTCTCATTTTCATGAGCTGAATAATAAAAGAGCTTGCAGGGGGACCCACACCCAACTACAGGCATGTGCGCACGCGCACACACACGCACACACAGGAAAAGAAAAACGTGCCGGCACATCCCTTTGGGTTTGTAGTTAATATAATGCTTAAAGGGATCTCAATAAAGATTTCCTATAAATTATGTTTATTGCGTATAAATAAGTAGAGCATAAGGTGTGACTCCTAAATGCGTTAAGGGAATTCTGCCCTCTGATTTTGAAAAAAGAAGGACATTTCTTTAAGGAATTGGATTATCTGCGATGGGTCATTCTGAACATAATGTAGAGTGCCCATCTCCCCGCAGAGCTGATGTTTGGATGCCCTCTCCCCAAGCCCTCGCTATCTGCTAGCCTCCCTGATTCTTTGAGAAGTAGCCAGCCATCCCTCTTTAAAGTCCCTCCAAATCTGTTGTGTGTTGACCCATCCTATTTGCCTCCCTCCTGTCCCCGAAGGGCATTTCTGTTCCTATTCAAGCCTGACATCGCCCCCCCACCCCCCACCACTTCCCTGACCCATCTTCTCCAGGAGGTTGGCTCCGCCTTGTCCTTTGTCCCTTCACCTGCCTCTGCACATCTATAGGCATACTCAGTGCCTTCTCCTCAACATTGTGTCCGAACCCCCAGTTGCCGTCAAACACGCTCGGACTCCCTCTCCTGGACCTTTGCCCTCCGCAGTCCTCTGGGGTCTGGTCCCCACTGGCACTGCCACCAACAGGTCAGAAGTGACCTGCTTATCTCCAGATGGTGGGCTCCATGCTGGTCTCCTCAGCGCCCCCTGTTCCAGCTTTGCAAACTTGCAGGCAGCTCTTGCTCAGGATTTCTCTTGGATTCTGTCTTTTGCACCCCTTCCCCATTAAAGGTCCTGCTGGGGGAGCTGTCCTTGCCTCACAGCCCTTTCCTGTTAGTTTGGGTCACTTGGGCCTGGAGTCCCCAGTCTGTTCTTGTGCATTCTGCTGCTGGGCTTTCACATGGCCTTCTCAGACTGGTGTCTCTATGATGCCAGGCCTCTTTTCTTGCCCAGATCCAGTACTGTCTCACTAGCACTGAGACCTCTTACAACTGGAAATCAGAGGATCGTCTTAAATTCCTCACCTAGTTGCATTAAGCTCCCAAACTCTGTCAGTTCTATTTCTGAAATAGTAGTAATTTTATGTAGCATTTTCCAGGGCCTATAACATGCTACGCTAAGGGATGTATTTTACAGAGGAACCTGCAGATGTTGGGCTAGTCAAGGCCATGAGATGAATAAGTGGTAGAGGTAGGATTCGAACCTGGTTGCAGCAGCAAAGCCCAATAGTTCAGCCTCACATGTGCTTCACAGTTCCCGCTGTGTCCTGATTGTCTCCACCCTGGAGTGGGGCTCCGGGCACTTTTGCTGCTCTCTTCACGGAAGAAGTTGTGGAAACCGTCTACCTCCTTGCATATTTTTAATGACTTTCATGAGTGCGAATAGTTGCAAGGGGTGTTATTATGAAGATTGACATTTAAAAGTAAAACTGTCACTTGATTCTTCAGAATGGATCTACTGGAATAGCTAATTCCTATCGTGATTTGATATTGACATCTATTTCCAGAGTATGTGAAAAATGTTTGCTTGGACAGTTGGAGGTGGACTGGGACGTTATTGACTTCTGCTCCCCCTGCCCCCATGAAATTTTATCCCGATAGAATGTTCTTTAATGCTTCAAAAATTGTCATTGATCACCCTATTGTACTTTCTTGCAAAGAATATTAGATCAGGATACCATTAAGTATATTACAGATTTCATAAAAATTATTAAATTTTAATTGAAGCATATCTCTTAGTGAGACAGGTTCAAGGGCATTTATGTTTTGGTACCTTAATGACAGGAACTCAAACTGGTTCTTTGGTTTGGGACCCAGAAGGGTTTTGTTCACTGTGATAAGTCTTGACAATTCAGGATAGAAAGACGTTAGCCTTTCCTTTTCAAGTGGCAGGGCAGTGGTGAAGGGGAAGGCGGAGGGTGAGCCCGAAGCTCAGGCTTCTCAGGCACATGGTTTTAGGGGAACATACGTATACAAGTTGAATGTCTGGAAATTGGTTCTCTTAAAACTGGCTGTGCTTAGAACGTTCCTTGCATCAATTTACCCTGGGTTGGAGGTGCCCTGGTCTAAAGACCACACTCGGGGCTGTTGCAGTGGCCGCCTCCATCAGGTGCCCGACCCCAGGCAACGGTGTTCACTTCCTGTGCCACTTCCCTTCTTCAGAACTTAAAGTCTTTGCTCCTTGCCTCGTATTTAAGACTCTTCACACCTGTCCCAGCCTACGTATAGAATTTCAGGTTTTCCAAATTTTTCCTCCCCTCCCCAAATTAATGCACCCCTCTCCCACTCTGCTCTTCTTCAAAAAAAAGTCCCCTGGTCTGGAATGCCCTCACTCTCTTTACTTCTACCCTCAACATTCCCAAGATGGCTCACACACCCCCTCTCTTGTAAAATCGTATCTGGTCCTAAGCGCATCTGTACCTCTGTCCTAATGCCTCCAGCGTGGTGGTCCGAGTACCCGCTTCGCCTGTCAAGGCCTGAGCTCCCTTCTAGACCATTACCTCCCTTCCAACATTGGGTCCCTAGGTTAAGCACAATGCCCAGAGTCCTGCTTGGAAGGGAATTGATAGTTTCAGATGCCCAGAAATTAAACCTCTTGAATATTTGTAAGAAAATTGACTTATTGTTCTTTAGGAAGATCATTTTCCTGAGGAAAATCTGTTTAAACAGTTTGATATTGTATTCATTGATTGAGAGGGTAATTTTTTGACTCGAGAGAATCTGGCAGGAAAATATTATGAATGTGGATGATCTCTTGAGCCTTACACTGGTGAATTTCAGTTTAAAGCAGGAAGTAGAATTCATTTTGACGAATGATTCTGACAGGGCATACATTTTGATAATAAGTTGGAATGTTGCTGATAGCAACCATCATCTACAGTACAGTGCACAGTCCTTTGGGTAGTGGGATCATTGGTTTATTTTCTTGTTACTGTACCTATCTATGTAACTTTCAAAAATCATAAGCAAATCTTTTTTAAAAAGCTGTGTGGAGGGTCCCATAGGAAGTGTAGACTAGAGAAGCTGACAAACCTTTAATTATAAAGGCAGTGTTTGGCACCACAATAACATATGAGCTTTACAAAAAGACAATTCAGAAGTTAGGAATAATAATATGTGTTTTCACAAGTTGAAATTACCAATAATTCACAAGTTGGGTAGGAACAGGAGGTATAGCACAGTTTCTTCGATGTTGCCTAGCAAGTTAAAATGTGGAAAGCACAGGTGCCTGGGTGGCTCAGTTGGTTAGGTGTCTGCCTTTGATCAGATCACAATCCTAGGGTCCTGGGATGGAGCCCCAGGTAGGGCTTTCTGCTTGATGGGGAGCCTGCTTCTCTTTCTCCCTCTGCGTGTGCTCTCTCTCTGTGTCAAATAAATAAAATCTTTAAAAATATATGGAAGGCATATCCTTCTATAATTGTGTTACTGTCTTCCAAACTGCTCATCCTATAACCAAAGCCAGTAAGCAGGGGTAGCCCACTGGGTTGAGGAACACCAGCCCTGGGGACAGGCCACCTGCCTGAGTTTGGCCACACCACCAGCAGGTGTATGGCCTCGCATGGGCTTCTGAGCACACCCTCTGCTTAGCTCCTCATCTGTCTCATGCTGCGGATAGTGACACCCACCTCATAGGAGCGTGTGAAGTGTTCATTAAGTCCATGTGAGGTGTGTAACAGGGCCTGCCATGTAGTAAAGTCATTTCTATGTTAATTATTATTATTTAATTGTTACTCTTATAGAATTATTAAGTACAGTGGTACTTACCTTACTATTATCTTGTTTTAATTATTGCATATTATTATTTTTATTATTAATAAAAATAAGACACTTCAAAAATTTTCCAAAAATTGTCTGACAGGCCGACTTAAAAAAAATGTGCATTATTAGTAGCTCACAATTGGAGTAAAAATTATCATTTTATTAAAATGCATTTAAAGCTTGTTAAGAGCAGACAAAGATGCTATCTACCATGAATAATAAGGTTTTAGGAGACAATGTCTTTCTTGAAGACATGATACAGTCTTTTTTAGAAATTGAATTATTTGGGAGATCTTAACATTTTAATGAAGGAATTATCCCTTTTCCATATTTCTTAAGAAACTGATATTTAATTTCAGCTTCATGTTACTAATGTTATAAGTATTTAACATATTTAGAATCTCAGTTAAAGCTAATTTATGCTTCATTTTTCCATAAAGATAGAAGCATAATATTCTTCTTTGTATCATGTGTGTATCACTCTCGCTCTGTCATCAGTGTTTCCTTTAATGGAGCTATATTTGGAAAATGCCAATCCCAAGGAAATAATAATTGAGATAAGTAATATTTTTGATGTGAAAACTTGCCAATCATACACTTCTGTGAAGAAGTGTATTTTTAAGAAGAGCCTCATTTGTCAAGTGACGGTCGCGGGCACTGGGGCATGTGGACGTGATTTACAGGAAGCCTTGTCCTCCTAGGTGGCCGTGGTGGACATGGGAGAGGTGCCCTTTGGAGAAGGACTGAGCGTCAAAGCTAAAGGCTGAATTGCTTCAGACACCCCCTAGCGGGAGAAAAATAAGATTTAAAGCATCGTTATTAAAGAATCAGGCTATAAGTAAAGCAGTTCATTCTCATACCCCTGGCAGATTTTGACAAATAAGAGAAAAATGTGTCCCTGATAGGAAATACGTGTTTGAGGTATATTTTAAACTACTTAATGCTGCTGGGGCATTGAGAGCTTGCTTGTGGAACTGAAGTGGAGTTAATCGGGGTGAACAAAAGGAGAAGGAAGGGTTGCTTCGGACCAGAGCTCTGCTTTTCCTAGAGCATTTTTGGGACAACCAAATAAGACTTCCTGGTTCCTCTTATTCGTGATAAGTGATGTGCAAGAGTGGGGTCTACTCTTGCTCTTTCTTGGGATTATTTAAGTCATTTCGAATTGTCAATTACAAAAATGATTCAGGCCAGCATCCCGTAGAAGCATGGAAATGCCCAGCCCGAGTGATGAGGGCAGAATGTCCCTGAAGGACAGCCCACATGTTTGGAAGCAGCAGTTGCCTTGCTGTGGGTACAGGGCTGACCACTGAACATGCATCAGTTGTATGAGTCTCATAAAAGGTGAGAGAGGTACTGCTTGTTTTGTTTCTTGAATTTTAATTGAAGGCATGTTATTTAAGGAAAGAAAAACGTGTCTCTTTGTGTGTGACTATGTGCCATTGTCACAGTAGTCACCGACCCCAGAGTCCTTCTGAGGGAGTGACCTCATGTGAAGGCCGAAGATTAGCTTGCAGTGCCCCTAACTAGTTCTGTCCTACTGCACGGCAGTGTGGAAAAGCGGGCATGTGCCCTTTGGAGGGTGCCCTGTGCTTGTATTGATTTTGCTGGTGAGAATGACGGAAAGCAATCTGTTGTTCAGACTAATCTGGGAAACATTTTTTTTAAAGATTTGATTTATTTACTTGACAGACAAAGATCACAAGTAGGCAGAGAGGCAGGCAGAGAGAGAAGGAAGCACGCTCCCTGCTGAGCAGAGAGCCTGACATGGGGCTCAATCCCAAGATGCTGAGATCATGACCTGAGCCGAAGGCAGAGGCTTAACCCACTGAGCCACCCAGGCTCCCCTAATCTAGGAAACATTTGCAGTCCTGAGTGTAGATTCTTGAGTTTGTTCATTTATTCAACAGTTCTGAAGGGCATTTAGCAGGTGCCGGCTGCTGGGGATATAGTAATAAAGATGACTGTCCTCAGGGACCTGAAAACCTATTATGTTACACAGACTTTGTGGGTGTTTTTTTTTAATCAAGTGATTTTCATATTGAAAGCTTTGCTAGAAAAATTTTCTAATTAGATTTTGTATTTGTACCTGTAAATATATGTATTATTTTTATTTTTTTAAACAATAAACCTTATAAATTTCTTAGTTTGAGAATAGAGATTATAACTCCAAGGAATAAAATACTTGAGAGTGATAGAGCAAACCTCACTTCCTTGGAGAGTTCATAGGAGCCCAGACTGATGCCTGGTTTTGGTGGAGGAGCAGGGCTTGGGAATCATCTGACCTCTGTTCAGATCTCAACTCCTCCTCCCAGACCTGTGAGTGCGGGAAGGTTACTGCAGCTTTTCAAGCCTGAGATGCCCCATCTGCAAAATGTGAATAATAAACATAATAATCCACACCTTACAGAATACGTGTGCAAATTAAATCAGATTATATAAATAGAGCCCCTAGAACACAGTAGAGTTCAGTAAATGTGAATTATGCCCCCCCTCTCTTCTCCTTGCCTACAGTCTCTGTACTTATTACCAGTCCCTATTTTTAACTGTTGAGGATGATCGGATATGCTAGGGTAATATGGTGACCACATCTCAGAATACAGACAATGACAATGGAATATAATTTAAGAAATATTTTGCTCATGAAATTTTAAAAAGAGCCATGTAACTTTGAGTGCCTGTATTTATTAGAAAACATAGAAACAACTATTTGGTTTTATTTTGCAGTATTTTCTATTGAAAATACAGGAAGAATATATGAGGGGTTAGGTCAGAGGGCAGACTAAGAATCTACCATAGTCTTTCCCTCTCACTCCAAATAATAGAATCAAAAAAGAAGACAGGTAGATGATTGATAGGTAGATCGATAGATCGCACAGATAGGACATAAATATATTATTACGAGGAATTCCTAGAGGGCAAAAGTAAGTGGGAGTGCCTGAGAGGAAGCCTACAGACAGTGGGAGAAGCACTAGGGGCAGAAGACAGGGAGAGTAGGGTGGGACCCGGTGCCCGTGCAGGGAGACTGAGCTCTGCCAGCTCCATCCACAGGAGTCAGCATACACCTTACTTCCTCATCCCATCCCCCTTGGGCCCCAGATGCATTTGCCTGCAGGTGAGAGCTGTGCGTACTGGGGTGGGAGTTAAAGAATGGTTGGTTCTGCCATACACGAGAAGGAAAGGAGCTCATCTAGGTGAGCATCCTGGTCAGCAGCACACCTGTCCCTTTTCCCATGGCAAAATTCTCACATGGAATCTCCAGGACAAAGATGCGCATAACATTCAGAGTCACTGGGCAGCTGGGAAGCCCCAGGAAAGAGAGACACAAACTTAGCAAAGAATACTCATTCAAGGAGGTCCTGAAGAGAGCAAGTGGAAAAGACCTACAGAGAAGACACAGATTATTGTTTTAGGAGAGATACAAGAAAAGATTTCATCAGTAAAAACTGCACATCCTGGAAAGTAAAGAGTGACTGTGGAGACAAAAATGCAAGAGATGGAGGAAACCAGTGGACACAATTGGAGAACAAGCTTAGGAAACCCCCTAGCATGTGCCACAGACAAACTGTGAGATATGATGTAGGTGGGGAGAAGCGAATGAGCATATTTCTACAGCCAGCATTTATTCAGTAACAGGTGTTTCATGTCGAGGAAGGTGGGGGAAGTGCTATGCAAAGAAATATTAAGGAATTTCCATAATGGAAGTGAAGCAAATTAAAAGGTTCACTAGGTGCCAGTAGAAACAGCAACAAAGAAACCTCCCAACACAGTATTCTGAAGGAGCCCTGAAAGAAAAAATAAAACACTTCTAGCTGAGATTCTGAGGGAAAATAACTGCATGTAAAACTCTATACCACAGTCTTTCAAGTGACAAAGACATTTGTAGACATTCATGGTCTCAGAAATTTGCCACCTACTCATTGTGAAAGAATTGATAAAGGATATACTCCAGGAGTAAGAAAACTATATACAAATGAAGTGAAAACGAATAAAGATTTTGTTAAACCTATTATTAAATCTGAAGAATGTTTTGTATTGACTATCAACACAGAACAAAATTCCAAGAATCATCAACAATGAGAGATATTGATGGTGTGGGGAGAAGAGAGGGAGGGAGTGCTGGAGAAATGAATAAAAAGTATACAAATTTTCTTATCTTGTTCAGAAGGACACACCTACTGATTAAGTCTAGCCATAAGGAAAAAGTACGTCTAAGTAAATGTTAAAATGTTAAGGATAGCCACTAGAAGAATAGAAACTGAATGGATACTTTCCAAAAACTGGAGAAAAAAATGGAATGAATCACGTCCATCCCAGAAAGGATTGGAAAGGAGGATTAAGAAAAAACAGGAAGAATCATGGGGCGCCTGGGTGGCTCAGTGGGTTAAAGCCTCTGCCTTCGGCTCAGGTCATGATCCCAGCTTCCTGGGATCAAGCCCTGCATCAGGCTCTCTGCTCGGCAGGGAGCCTGCTTCCTCCTCTCTCTGTGCCTGCCTCTCTGCCTACTTGTGATCTTTGTCTGTCAAATAAATAAATAAAATCTTTAAAAAAAACATGAAGAATCATGGGAAAGAAATATATGAAACAAGATATCAGGACCACTACAAACGGATGAGTAGTCTCAGTAAATGTAGCTAATTCAAACTCACCTTAATGAAAGACAAAACCTTTCAGACTGGATTTTTAATAAGCAGTTGATTATGTGTGATTTCCAAGAAATATTTTTTCACCTCATGTAGGAAGGTCGAAGTAAACAGATGCAAAGACAAATGTTAACCATAATCAATGTGATTTAACAGTTCTAATTTAGAACTCAGGTCAGATGGTATTAAAAAGGACAAAGGATGGGGCGTCTGGGTGGCTCAGTTGTTTAACTGTCCAACTCTTGGTTTCAGCTCAGGTCATGATCTCCGGGTCTTGAGAGCAAGCTACATTGCAGTCCATGCTTAATGTGGACTCTGCTTGAGACTCACTCTCTCCCTCCTCCTCTACCTTTCTTGCTCATGCTCTTTAAAGTAAGTAAGTAAATCGTAAACACACACACACACACAGAACCCAAAGATATTTCCTGCTGAGGAGGGGTCTGCCAAGACACTAAGACAGTCATAATTAATATGGTGGTTGGATACCTAAAAATGGAAGGATGGTTTAGAATTACACTATGAAAAAATTCAACTCCCATTCATTGTCAAAGTTAATCAGCCACTGGGAGTAGAAGAAAAGCATATTAACCAAAAAGAGAGTATCTAACAAAAATCTACTGGAAACAACTTAGTCATAAATTATTAGAAGCCTTGAGTTTAAAGACTGGATCTGGGCAAGAGTGTCGGCTATTACATTATCCTGAGCACAGTAAATGAAATAATAGGGGTGTGGAATAGAGAGAGGGGCAGAAAGACAGGAAAGAAAAGAGTTATAGATACTATAAAGAGGCCAGAGTATCATTATTTCAGGCAGTGTGATTGCTGACACAGAAAATCTAAAATAATCTATTGGGGATTAGGATTTATGAGAGGGTTCTTAAAGATGCTTGAATATAAGATCAACATGGAAAATATTAACAGTTTTCCTGTTCATCAGGAATAACTATTTAGAAAGACATAATAGAAAGGTAATAAATATTAAAGCATGCCATCACTATAGCAAGCTAAACCTTTAAATATTTTTTAATAAACCCAACAAGAAATACATAAGAATCTGTAGAACTTCACTGAAGATTTTGAAAGAAAGAACAAATGGGGTGGTAGAAAATGTTTGTGGATGGAAAACTCAATTATGTGAAGATATCGACTCTCCTCAGATTAATCTATAAATTCAGTACAATGATGAGACTTACCAAGTTTATTGAAGAATGAATGTGGAAGCCTTTAATAAACCCTCATACATCCATATGATGAGATAGAACAGATCAGTTCTAGGTAATAAGTAGATTTGTATATATGAGTATGGCTCCAATTCTAAAACTCTTTTTCTGTGGAAAAAAGTCATAGAACAGTGCATATAGTATGATTAGTTTACTGCTCTCTCTCTCTCTCTCTATTTTTTTAAGTAGGCACCACACCTAGCTTGGAGCCCAATGCAGGGATTGATCTCAGATGCTGAGTTCAAGAGTCAGACGCTTAACCAACTGAGCCACACAGTCACCCCTGATTGGCTTATTTTTAAAAACACAAAAGAGTCCTTTATACATTTTATTAGTACATGCATATACAGATAAATGAATTGAGAAAGATCCAGAAAAGAATCACGCAGAACTGTTGACCATGGTTTTCTCTGGAGAGGGAGGATGAGGACAGAATGGAGAAAAATCTCAAAGGGATTTGAAACTCCATTCAGAGTTTGCTTTCTACATAAAGCGCAGGGTCTTTGGATGTGCTTGTTTAGCAGGAGGACTTGGGGGAAATGCATCTAGGCCATCTTCCCAGAAGCACAAGTACCCAGCACAAGCTACACAAAGGCTTCGGAAAGAGGAAAGAATTTCCCTGTTACCGTAAGGTAGTAAATTTGTCACATTGGCGCAGGAATGTACAAACGTACTGTTTGGTTATCTAGTGTTAACATCTATCCCCCATATTAGTTGTTTATAACATCATCTCTTTTTTTGGTTATCACCTTATGGTTCATGAATTGGTGCAGGTCTTAGCTGGGAGGTTCTTCTCTGCCCCACCTGTTGTCAGCTGGGGGGGTTGGGCTAGCTGTCTCCTTTTAAGGTGGCTTTTCTTTGGTATGTCTCATTCTCTGGGGCCTTACTTATGGTGTCTTTAGGGTAGTGGCACTCATATGTGGTGAAATCCACTTATCAGTTATGTTGCTTTGGAAGGGAGGCAACAGAAAACCTCAACTCAAACTTGTTTTTAACTGTAAGGAGATTTGTAATCACCAAGTCCAAAGGCAGAACAGGTCCTGGTGTGGTTCATGGTGTCATCAGGGCCCCAGATTCTTCTTGCTTCTCTGCTCTGTCATCTTCGGCCTCCTCAGCATTGGCTTCATCTCAGATCAAAGTGACGGCTGGTAGCAGTTGGAGCTTCATGCCTCCTCATCAGGAGATCACACCATGAAAATTCCTTCCCTTTTGCCTTATTAGATCAATGGCAATCACAGCCACCAGGGGAGAGCCAAATGGTCATTGGCTTAGATCAGTTTTTAGGGATTGAATTAATACTGATGAGTCAACCACAGTATCCTTGACACCTCTGTCATTACACCATGCTTCTCTGAATAAATTCCAAATAAATCAAATTCACAAATGTAAGCAAAAACACTGTGAATCCTTAGAAAATAATGGTATATGGAAGACCTTTTTAAGAAACAAAAATGTAAAACAGTGCAACAACTGGGAAAATACTTTATCACATCAAAATTTACAGCCTCCATGTAATGAGGAGTCCTATAAGCAAATTAAATGACAAGAGACAGACCGGAATGATTATTTGCAGCACAGTTAATATACGAAGACTTAATATTCTAGAAGTAATTGCCTTGGGAAAAAAAGTGACTCAAGGACAAAAGTGGGCAAAGGATGTGACAAGGCAGTTGATAAAGGTAAATACATATTTCTACTAAGCTTATGCAAGGATGGACAAGGTTACTCTTCACCTAAGAAATATAAGTTAAAATAGAGTAGAAATTTCACTCATTAAATTGTTGAACATTTAAGAAGTTTGGTGATATCCAATATCCAGTTCGATAATACTAGTGTTGGGCAGGGTTTAGGATAACGGAATTTTCAAAACACTGGAAACTGATGTGTAGATTAAAGCAGTCGTTTTGATAAGCCATCAGATCCTGCCGTGACGAAGGCTAGTTTCCCATGCTCTGTACCTCTTGGGTTCACTGCTCTGAGAACTACTTGGCATGTGATTTCAAGGCCGTATATGGAAGGCTCTTTGCACTGATGACAACTGGAAATAGTTCTCGAGGTCCTGAGTAGGAGCTAGCTAGGCAACCTACCATGTGTCCAGCACGCAGTGTTTTGGGTGAAGTTCAGTGCGACACCGCACATACAGATGGGGAAAGGTTCCTGATCCTTACTCAAGTGATAACCATTTTGTTTGAACAAAATGCACCCATTTCCTTTGAAGTCTGTGTAAGATCATAGCGTCTCCGGCGCTTGCATCAGGTGCCTGCAGAAGGGGGGTAATCACCACAGAGACATTTTGGGGTTTAGGGAGTACTTGTGTGCTTCAAACTGAAGAGGTTTCGTTGATCCCCCTGCTGCTCGGGTACCACCCAGAAGAAACGGAATGAGTAATTTGAACACAAATGGGAGAAAGGAAGACTCATTTTCATACCACAGAGCACTTGAATGTCTTCACCAGAAGGGCTGTCTGGTAACTTGGTGCTCGTTCCGCACCCTGTCTGGGGCTACCCTTCTTTATAAGATGCCTTCGTGCGCCTGAAGTGATTCACAGAGATTGATTTGTAAAACATTCTGAATCAATTAAGGCTTTAATCAGCAAAGTAGCAAACTTCACATGGCTTGTGGACTAATTTTACCGTCTCCCATCAATGTGAACCTAAGCTGAGAAAAGAAGACAATTAGGAGGATGCAATTATCTGTCCTGATTACTGAATTAGGAGTTTGTGTTTATCTGTCCCGCTGTAAAGGTGGGGATCTTCCGTGGAAAACAATCCCAGCAGCTGGTGAGGGCGGGAGCCTCCTGACTCTGGGGCCTCTTTCCGCAGGGCCCCTGAGAGTGAGGGTGAGGCCCTAGCTGGCTGAGTGACCCCGCACAGAATAAAGGCTCGGGGAATTATTTTGTATAAATATTCATGAGAGCGAGTTTCCAAAAAACTCCTTGCTGATGGCGGTGGGAGTTTCCTGCACAGACATCTCATTTGAATTACTGTGTCTGCAGATCCATCCACTTGCACAATGATCAGGAAATTGGTTTCCTTTATTTAGACCAGTCCCCCACCCCGGCTGCTTGTCAGAACCACAAGGGAGCTTTGGAAAGTCCCAGAACCCTCCGAGAGCCATTTAGTCAGACTGTCAGGGGAAGATGCCAGGCACGGGCACCTTGTTAGGCTTCAGGGTGCAGCGAAAATGGAGAAGCCCCGGTTGAGGGAGCTTCTCCAGGCCATTGCCATCTGTCTGCCTGGTTACGACACGGTGACCATGTCTTTTCGGGATAGGATTATTTTTTACAGTTAGTTCTTTTCCATAAAGCTGTGTGTTAAGTGTGTGTAACTGAAGATAACTTCTGCAACCTTATCAGATTTTTTGTTTCATAGTTACGTGTTTCATGTTTCCAAATCACAAAGATCTCTTCCTCAGGTAGTGCTTCCTAGTTCTTGATTTGGAAAAGGTCATCATCTGAATTATTTGTTCGGCAATATCGGTGAATACTATGTGAGTGGTATTCCTTATATGTACCAGAAATGTCCGCCTATTTCTGACAGAACTGGAGTTTAAATTATGGGCTGTGTATCCGAGGCATCTTCCCTTAGCTCCATATTCCAGAGCTACTAGAATATTCTACTCAGCAAAATGATGCAAACATGTCGGGAGGAATGCCGGGAGCAGGTGTTGTCCCCGGAGCGCCTCACTTCTCACATAAATGGACTTACCAGACATTTTTCTCTGAGAGGAGTTCTGGATGAATCTTCTTCCCACTCCTCACCATTTCCACTGCTGGCTTAGCACTCTTTTCAGCACCTGATTGCCTGGCAAGTCCTTTCTTGAAAAAAAACTGTGGTAAAATATCCATACCATAAAATATATCATTTTAATCATTTTTGCTTATACAATTCAGTGACATTAAGCACATTCACACTGTTGTGCAGCCATCACTGTCCCATCTCCAGAACTTTCCTTATTTTCCCGAAGAGACTCTGGGCCATTACAAACAAATGCCTGCACTCCCTGCACTCCCCATGACTTTGAATCAGCTTTCCATCTCTGAGTTTGATGACCAGGCACCTCATACAAGCGGGATGATCCAGGATTTGTCCTTTGGTGGCTGACCGCTTACCTGCTGTCCTCAAGGTTCGTCCATGTTGGAGCAGGTGTCAGAACATCCTTCCTCTCCAAGGCTGAGGACTGTTCCATGTGTGCATATACGAACCACATTTTGTTTCTCCATCCATCCGCCCGTGGATACTCGGGGCGCTCCCTCCTTTCAGCTCCTGTGAATCCTGCTGCCGCGCACACAGTTGCACAGACACCTGTCCAGAGCCCGGCTCTCAGGTCTTTTCGTTGTGTGCCACCAGGTGGATCGCTGGGTCCTGTAGTCATTCTGTGTTTCGCTTTCTGAGGACACACCACCCTGCCTTCCCTAAGGGCCCCATTCCCACCAACAATAGGGAATTTGACTTCTCCACATCCTTGCCAACATTTAATTTCTGGTCCTTTATAACCACAGTGGGCATTCTAATGCATATGAAGTAGTTGACTGACTTGGTTTTTTTTTCTTTTCAATATACATTTTTGTTGTTGTTTATTAGGTTTCTCATTTTAATGCCAGTATAGTTAGCATACAGTATTATATTAGATCGGGTGTACAACATAGTGATTCAACACTGGTATACATTACTCAGTGCTCATCCTGGTGAGGGTACTCTTAACCTCCGTCACCTATCTCACCCGGCCCCCTACCCACTCCCCTTTGGTCACCATCCATTTGTTCCTATAGTTGAGAGTCTTTTTCTTGGTCTCTCTCTTCTTTTTTCTTTGTCCATTTGTTCTGTTGCTTAAATTCCACATTTGAGTGAAATCATATGGTATCTGTCTTTCTTTGACTGACTTATCTCACTCAGCATAATATACTCTAGCTCCATCCATGTTGTTGCAAATGGCAAGGTTTCATTCTTTTTATGGCTAAGTAATATTCGTGAGTGCGTGCGCGTGCACGTGTGTGTGTGTGTGTGTGTGTGAGAGAGAGAGACCCTTGACTGGGAAGAAGACTCCAGTTACTCTGAGCTGTGGAGCATTTCCGGCCTCAAGCTCAGCCAAACCTTCTGTGACACCTGCAGTCTGCAAGCCTGCCTGTTTTCTGGGTTCCACAGTATAAATTGCCTCACTTTTTAAAGGTAACTTAAACAGGGGTGTCTAGGTGGCTCAGTCAGTTAAATGTCTGAGTCTTGACTCTTGATTTTTGGCTCAGGTCATTAAGTATCTTAAACAGGCTTGAGTTGTACCTTCCCATCCTTTTTTTTTTTCTTCCAAAAATTTGTTGTATCTCTTCTTCTGGCTTGCTTTGTACTTATAGGCCAATAATTTAAAAAATCTTTTACGTCATTTTAGTAGGGTTTTGGAAGGGAGAGAAAATAAATATATGTTTACAACAGTTATAGTTTGGGGAGCCCAGTAAACAGGCCAAGTTCTCCTTCCAGTCTAAGTTCTTAATCTGTTGCAGAACATGACAAATGGGTAGAGTGGATAGGAGGTTAAAGTATTATCTTTATAACTGGTAAAGCAGAGTTTGAAAATATGGCTAAGATCTGCAGGGAAGTGGGTTTCTCTAACACTAGAGCAAGTGTTGAACTTAGCACTCGGTGTTATTTGGCCTTAGACAGCACATGTGCTGCCCTCAAGGAGCGTGGAGGACCAAAGCAGGTGTATGTCCTGGGGAGAGCCTGCGTAGGAAAGAGAAAGAGTGAGGAGCTAAGCTAAACATGTTGCTTATTTATTTTTCCCAAATTCATGAATTAGGTAGAGTTCCATCTCTTTCTGCAGTGAGGGAGATAAAGAGTAAAGAAGAGAAAGAGACAGAGACAGATAGTGAAATCAAGAATGGATTTCTCTCCACAAAAAAAGAAAACAGAAGTGGATAAGACATATTTTGTCCTGTAGGAATCCTCCATATTCAACAGACTATCCTTTGTTCCCTTTTCAGCTTGATCTCAGCTACTGGCATATTGGGGTTGCTAGCTATGACCACATTCCCCATACATTTGTACAACTTCCCACTACTTCCCAGTGCCCTTTGACCTCAGGCCCCATTTCCTCTCACATGTTTTATTGGCAAGACTAGAAAGAAAACTATATCTTGGTCCCTGGTCTTGGGGGTACAGCATGTTCAAGGAAGCCACATTAGAGTCCCTAAAAAGTGGACAGGAGAAGGGGACATAAGAAGGTGACAAAAGTCAAGGTTTGGTGAGATGTGCAGATCTTCCTGGAAAAGTGAGGGTGGAATTAGCTTAAAAGGGTGAGTCAGCTCCACAGGGAGAGAGAGCGTAGAAGGGTATTTCATCCATCTCCCTTTGGAGGAATGTTGGGATATGGTAGACTCCTTTTTTTTTTTTTTTTAATAAGACCTGGACATTTACAAAAACTTGTGCCTGCAGGAAGAAAAGATAGAACAGCAGCCAGCTAGACCCAAGTGACCACTTCACCTCTGTTCTTAACACACCAGTTTTGTGTGTTTTTTTCTACATAATTCAAGAGTAACCCAGGATCCCAAGAAACCACTTACATCTTTCCAGAAATAATTTTGGGATTCATAGGAAGGGGAAGCCCTTGTTTTTTGTTTGTTTTTGAAGGATTTTACTTATTTATTTATTTATTTATTTGAGAGAGAGAGAATGAGAGGAAGAGAGAGAGCATGAGTGAGGTGAGGGACAGAAGGAGAGGGAGAAGCAGGCTCTCCACTGAGCAGAGCACCAGTTGCAGGCCTCGATCCTGGGACTCCAGGATCATGACCTGAGCTGAAGGCAGATGCTTGAACTGACTGAGCCACCCAGGCACCCCAGAAGGGAAGCTCTTGTAGTCAAAAGTAAACTACAAAATTTTAAACAAACTTTAAATATACACTTGAAAAGCAAAGAGAACAACAGTGAACAAGGCAGCTGAATCTGAAGGGAGATTCAGATGCACATTTGAGAAGAAAGGGAGCCACAAGAATAGATCAGAAGACAAAGAGAATAGAAGATTATGATTATATTATGCTAGTTCATTTTTTAGATATTTTAGAATATATGACATACAGCCCTTTTGATTATTGGGAGGCTGATTTCCATCATGTAGAAAAACCAAATCAGAGCTTTTCTTAGATCTCAATCCACTTTGAAAGGTTGATTCATTCAGGTCTTCATTAATTCAGCGAGTATTGATTGAACATCTCTCACTACTTTGGCATGTTTCAGGCTCTGGAAATTCTGTGGCGAGGAGGACAGAGGTGACCCTGCCCTAGTGAGCTCCCATTCCAGAAGGGAAGACAGATGACAAGCAAGTCAACAAGCACCTAACTTCAGTCATTCCAGAGAGTGATGCGTACTTTGAATGATGAGGATGGAAGCAGAGATGAAGTATAGAGGCCTCAGGAGGGAAGGGATTTGTTAGGTTTAAGGAGAGAAGCCAGAGTAGCTGAGTTGTGGCTACAAGTATCCACAGGGGAGTGTAGTCTGAGATGATGAGCCACAGGGGAGTACAATCTGAGATGATGAGTGCTACACTGGCTCTCCAAATCAGCACATCTACTCGACATTTCATACAATTCAAGGGAGGCAGTGGGCTCCCCCCCACCCAGAATCTGTGGGCCACAGATTAATTCAGGGGAGAGACTAAACATTGGTTTTGGTACCTGCAGAAGCCAAGCTGGTTAGATTGGAGGTGTATACCATTGTTCCACATGCATGTTTTTAAGGGCGGCAACAATGGAGAAGCAGTGGGGGAGAAAGCTGGAGTTTGAACTTGATCCCACTGGCTGTGGATCTGGGTCACCAAGACAGCACGTGTCCCCCAAGTGGGGTGACCTGGCTGTGGGTTTCCTACAGGGATTCAGACTGGAAGGACACCAGAAGGGTCACCTCCTTCCTCTGTCCTTAAGAGTGATGGGCGAGGCACTAGGGGAGTGTAGACAGGCCAGTGTATGTGGGTGTGGATTTTCATTCCTGGGGCTGATGGAAAAGCCATAGTCCTCCAAGTAATGATGCAGAACAAAGGCAAACTAAGGTTCAAGCAAACACAGAAAAAAGCGTGTTTAGTGATTTTATCTTGTAGGATTCAAATGAAACATGGATTGGCCTTGGCCAGTCTGTCTGAGGAGATGAGTTCAAACTACCTGAAGAATAGAAGGCCTTCAATCCAGGAGAGAAAAAGTAGACTCCTCATTGAAAGCATATTTTCCACAAGCACATTAAGAAAAGGGAATTTGATTATTTTGGTGTTAGAGATATATAAAAATGCAGCTCCCTTTGATACATTTTTATCTTAAAGATTTATTTATTTATTTGAGAGAGAGAGCATATGCACCCACAACCTGGGGGAGGGGGAGGGAGAGAAGGAGAGAGAATCTTAAGCAGACTCCATGCCGAGCGTGGAGCCTGACACGGGGCTCAATCCCACGACCCTGAGGTCATCACCTGAGCTGCAATCAAGAGTCAACTGACTGAGCCACCCAGGTGCCTCTGATTAAAACATTTTTAAAAACTTAAAATACACTTTTTGATCTCTAGATTATTTTTCACCTTTGAGATAATGTTTTTTATTTTCATCATAATTTTCTTTAGAAATAATAGTGTGTTTTATTTCTTAGCTATCATCCATTGGCAATGTGTGGTTTACCACTGCATTAGCGTGCTTTTTTCTTTCTTTCATGGAAGAGATAAATATTTTTTGGCAGACCATTACTTATCCTTTATATCTTTCTAGAAATGATCAGAGTTCACAGATTACATGAAACTTCTCACATAAAACTCTATTTCATATTTCAAGAGTAATTTTGGTTCAAATGTTGAGCAGAATGTGAATCCTGGCATATTTTGCTGCCATGATGAAAGACTGCCCGTGGGTGGCATGTAAATTCAGAAGAAATGCCTAACCTGGTGAGTCATAGGTCAGCCTTAGAAATTGGAAGGAGGGACGCCAGCGTGGCTTAGTTGGTTAAGCAGCTGCCTTCGGCTCAGGTCATGATCCCAGCATCCTGGGATCGAGTTCCACATCGGGCTCCTTGCTTGGCAGGGAGCCTGCTTCCTCCTCTGCCTCTGCCTGCCACTCTGTCTGCCTGTGCTCAATCTCTCTCTCTCTCTCTAACAAATAAATCAAATCTTTAAAAAAAGAAATTGGAAGGAAATACAATCAAGTAACTTGACATTACCCACTAGGAATGTTACCATTTATTGTTTATTAATCAACAATAAGCAAACATGTCACCAATCATTGATTCTGAAAAATGTGCTGTTTAGTTTACTGCAGTGACTGACTGATACCATTAGAGCAGGGGTTTGTCTCAGGGAAGTGCAGCGATTATTAAATACCATCAGGCAGACCCTTGATATAATGAGATTAAAACCATCCGTACAAAGGAACTAGACTTTATTAAAAAAGAAATAGGAAAAGAAAGCTACCTTATCAAAGTTGGCTTTACAGACCGGGTGACGTCTGGTTAATAAATTTGCTATTTTTGTTGGAAACAAAACTTGTATTATTATTAGATTAAAAAATGTGAAAGTCTTCATAACCAGATACTGTAATATGATCTTCTACTATGGTCAAACCCTATTCTTTCATCTATGCTTTTCTTCCACAAGTATCTACCCATATTTTAATTCTGCATTCTATCATGATAAAAAGTCTAGACTTACATCCTAATATCAGACATTAGCATGAATGTAAGCCAACATTCCTGTTGATGATATTTCTTCAGAAACTAAGGGCACCTCTTGTGCACAGAAGTTATATGTACAATGGCATATACCTTCTTGTCCGTAACAAAAGTTAAATTGCAAATACCCTGTTAATTTGCACGCATAGGCATGTGTTCAAGAGCAGCTATTTATAAAAAGGAGTTTCCTTTGGCATTATTTTAGCTTCAAGACAAATTGCTTGCCTTTGCTGCCTAGTATTCTGAGATGAATAATGGACATGTACAATATCACTGCTCTATATAAGAAAGTATAAATTATTATGTTACCTTGTTGAAAGGCAATAATATAAAAGGGAAATAAGTTGATTGACATTTCTCATTCAGGAAAAACAAAGCTAATTCTGGGCACTCTGTGTGGGGCATTCTACTTGGCTACAGAAGACTGTCATTTGAAGATTTCTTTTTAAAAAGTAAGTGGAAACAAATACAGTGTGCAGTTGGGCATTGCTGTATTTTTACTTCTCCAAGATCTCAATTGGGAGCGAACCCCAGAGGGAAGTGTGGTGGCTAGGAATCAGCCAGCTGCCAGCTTTCTGAGGTCAACCCAAATGATCCAACCTTCTGCCCCCTTTTCTCAGCTGCTTATTCTTCCTCTTCTCTCCCTGCACACCCAGCACTCAGCTTCCACAGGCCAGGCGGATGTTCCTTGCAAGTAAGAGGATGAAGACACACTATTTTTAGCTATTCGAAATTTTAAAATTTTGAGACTTTACCTGGAGTCTTTACATTGGCTCTCGGGTAGGTCACCTAGGCATGGCAATATCATGCTGCCAAGCAAAATGGAGGAGGCCTACAGTGTACAGTTAAATTAAAAGCCAATATAACACACTGCCTGCAACCTTTAACAAATCACTTATGGGTTTCCTTTGTTCCCACAGGGTAGAAAAAGAAAGTGCTGTTTAAGTAATTTTATTCAAAAGAAATGCCATTTGATACTTACTGTTCCCTGAGTATTTGAACATAAACATCTTGGGGATTTATTTTAGATCATCTATCTAAGTGTAATGTAAAAGTTTCTGTATAAATGCAGGACTGTCCTTGTATCATTAGAAGTAAAAATGATCAGAATAGTAAAAGACACTTAAATGTGCATTATTCTTTCATACCAAGTCTTTGTCAGCCCTCAGAAAAGTTTATGTAAACCTACATAATGCTTCACTTTTAAAACTTCATCAAGATATTATGATCTAGGGACCAGAGTTTCCGATATATTAAAGTTAACTCTCTCATTCTAATAAATCAAATAGTTGCTACTTCTCATTATTTTTCTCTTAATTCTCTGGCCCTTTTAACTAAGGCAGCTGACCTTATTATGTGCCAATAGATGGTTATCAGGAATAAAACAAGTGCTCAATATGGGTATAACTGTTGCATTGAACAAGCAGAATTTAAGAAGGATATAATCATTTTTAGATAAATAGCTTTAATTCTGTTCTCTGAATATAATCTTAAAACACTGTCCTTAGACTAGTCTTTCCCTGACTCCTTGGGGGAAATTTCCAGCAGGTGCCATATACTTAATTTTAAAAGAAAGTAAACTTAATTTTAAGTAATTTTAGATTTACAGAAGAGGTGCAAAGTTAGTAGAGAGAGTTTTTATACATGTCATCCATTTTCCCATATAACATTAACATTTTATATAATCATAATACATTGATCAAAACTAAGAAATTAACATTGGTACATCACCATTAACTAAAATATAATTTAATCAGACTTCATTTGTTTTTCCACTTACATTCTTTTTCTGTTGCAGTGTCCACTCCAGGCTATCACATTGTACTTAGTTTTTATGTCTCCTTTGTCTCTTCCAATCTGTAATAGTTTCTCGTTCCTCCCTTGCTTTTCATGACCTTGATATTTTGGAACTGTACTGGTCAGGTATTTGTAGAGATTATTTGATTGACAGTGAATTGTATTTATAGATCAGATTGGAAAGAATTTGACATCTTCATGACATTGAACTTCCACTCCATGATTATGGTATACCTTTCAATTTACTTAGGTCTTTGATTTCTTTCATCAGTGTTTATAGATTTTAGCGTGCAGATCCTGCACGTGTTTTGTTAAATTTTTATCCAAATATTTCCTGTCTTGTTTGTTTGTTTGTTTGTTTGTTTTTGGTGCTAGTATAAATGTGGATTCTCTTCTTTCCCTCCAAATTCACCTTGTTCATGGCTGGTATACGGGAATACAGTTGACTTTCATATACTGATCTTGTATCCTGCCATCTTGCTAAACTCACTTATTCTCAGAACTTTCCCATAGATCCTTTAAGAGTTTCCACACAGGTATTTGTGAATGGAGACAGTTTGATCTCTTCCTTTCCAGTCTGTATTACTTCCTTTCCTTGCCTTGTTTTACTGGTTAGGACTGAATAGGATGTTGAATAGGAGTAGTGAAAGAAGACATTCTTTCCTTGATCCTGATTTTAAGGGAAAAGCCCTCAGTCTTTAATTATTAAGTATGATATCATCTGTAGGGTTTTTTTTTTTTTGGTGGATATTCTATGTTTGGTTAATAAAGTTGCCTCTGTTTCTCATTTGCTGAGAGTTTTGATCATGATTGAATGCTGAATTTAATCCAGTTCTTTTTTTGTACCTACTGAGATGTTTATATGGTTTTTCCTAGATAGTATGTTCATATGGTAACTAACATTGATTAGTTTTTTAATATTGAACTCACCTTCCAATGTTGGGATGAACTCCACTTCATAATAATGAATTATTCTTTTGTACACTTTTATATATTTTTATTCAATTTTCTAATATTTTATTGAAATATTTACATCTATATTCATAGAGGCTCTTTCTGTGTAGTTTTCTATGCTTGTAATGTAGTTATCTAATTTTGATAGTAGAATAATCCTAGTCTCATAAAATGAGTTGAGAAGTATTCTATTCTCTTCTATTTTCTATAGGAGACTATGTAGGAGAGTTGGCATGTTTGAAAGATTTCACCACTGGCACTGAGTCTGGAATTTTACATTGTTTCATTTTGCTTTTAAAATTTACAACTACACGGTGCCTGGGTGGCTCAGTCATTAAGCGGTTGCCTTCGGCTCAGGTCATGATCACGGGAACCTGGGGTTGAGCCCTACATCGGGCTCCCTGCTTGGTGGGAAGCCTGCTTCTCCCTCTCCCACTGCCCCTGCTTGTTTTCCCTCTCTTGCTAATAAATAAAATCTTCAAAAAAAAATTTACAACTACAAATACAATTTTGTTAATAGATATAAGACTATTCAGGTGTTCTTTTTTCTTTTCTTGAGTGAGTTTTGGTGGTTTATTTCTTTCAAGGAATTGGTCCTTAAAAATTCTAAATTGCCAAATTTATTGGCATAGAATTGTTTGTTGTATTTCTTTATTATCCTTTAAAGTATTGGATATCAACACTGATATTTCCTATTTCATTCAATATTTGTAATTTGTGTCTTATCTTTTTTCTCAATCAGCTTGGCTAGAAGTTTATCACTTTTATTGATATTTTTTAAAAAGTAGGTTTTGGTTTCATTGACTATATACAGCTTTTCTGAAAGCTCTTGTCATGGCTGCTATAGAGTTTACAATATACATTTTAAAATAATTTGAGTCAAACTTCAAATAATAGTATACTCCTTCACATATAGTATAATCTTAAAACAGAATATTCCCAATTCCTCCTTCTTATCTCTTTTACTATTATTATCATATATTTAATTTTAAATATGGTATCAACACACAATATATTGTTGCTATTACAGCTTTATACAGTCAGTAGTATTTTAGATAACTTAAAAAATAAGAAAATTTACCTTATTTTACCTTCATTTATTTCTTTGCTGATGCTTTTTACTTCTTTGTGTATATCAAAGTTCCTGATCTATATCATATTCTGCCTGAAGAATGTTCTTTAATGTTTCTTATATCACAGGTCTCTTGGCAATAAATTCCCTGAGTTTTGGAGGTGGGTGTTGTTTGTTTTTTGTTAAAAGGTCTTTGTTTCTTCTTCACTTTTGGGGGAGAGTTTCCCTCTTCTTCAAGATTTTTTGTCTTTTGTTTTAGCAGTTTGAATATGATATCTAGAGGTTTTATATTGTCTTTATGCTCTTTGATGTTCTCTGAGCTTCTTGGATCTATAGTTTGGAGCCTGTCACTAATTTTGGAAAATGTGTGGCCGTTATTCAACTGTTTCTTCTCTTTTCCTTTTGTCTTTATTATTTCAAGTATGTGTGTGTTAGACTGCTTATATTCTACCACAATTCTTCCATGCTTTCTTCTGCTTTATTCACCTTTTTTTCTCTCTCTTTAAATTTCCATTTTGATGATTGCTATTCTATTGATCACTCTTAAAGTTCAGTAGTCTTTTCTTTCAGAGGTACTCTTGAACATTCTTCATTACCATAATGTTTTTTTTAATTTCTATCATTTCCATTTAATTCTTAGAGTTTTCATTTCAGTGTAAAGCTACTTATTTGATCTTGTATGTTATCTGCCTTTTCCATTAGAGCTTTTAACATATCAACCATAGTTAATTTAAATTCCTTAGTTCCAACATCAACATCCTATCTTAAGTCTTATTGTGATGATTGTTTTATCTCTTCATGGAATGTTCTTCTTTGCCTTTTTCATATGCCTCATACTTTTTTTTGAAAGCCAGATGTGTCTAAGATGATAGATACTTAGCTAAATGTTTTTTTATGCTCAGAAATATGCATGCCTTTTCTTCTGCTAGTGCTTTAGTATGAGGGTGTGTTAATTCAGTCAGGGATTGGGCTGGGTTTAAAGCTTGCCATTGTTATGGTTGCCCTCCTTCCACTGAAGGCTTCAAATTCCTCTAGCAATATCTTGTGTTTACAGTGTGGGCTCATTTTCCAGAGGGTTTTTCTGTTTCCCTTGTCTGCCCCCAGTTTGTCTTTGGGGATTCTCTTTGCACTTTTCCCCAGAGGGAAACTGTGTCTTGCAGAGTCCCCAGCTGTATTCCTCAATTATTTTTACTTAAATTATTTTTAGTGTGTGAGGTACCAGGGCAGAGGTGTCCTGTGTTCTGATTAACCTCACTCTTGGGCAGACACTGTGAATGTAGGCTTGGAGGTGTGCCCCATAGAAGTTGTTGCTGCTCTTCCCCTACCTGTCCTGCTGGCCTACCATACATTCCAGTCTTCCCCCTGGGATAGAGCTGCCCCTTCACCTCCCACCCCCACTTCCCTGCCCTGCCTTACTAGGATTACTTAGTGGGATTCCCACAGTGCCCTGAGGCTATAGTTTTGTTACTCCTTCTCCTGCCTATCAAGGCTTTTGTTCCTTTGGGGATTTAGGAGAGAGAGTGTGGGCAGCGATGGCTACCATTCCCCCTCCCAGCTGCAGCAGGTTTCCTACAGTGCCTTAAGGCCATGTGTTGTTCTTTCCCCTACTGATTATGGCTTTTTTTCTTCAGGGCACAGAAGAGAGAAGTCAGGGCAGAGTTTCAGCAGTGGTGCTGTTCCCCAGCCCCAGCCAGTGCCATGGAGGGAGCTTTCTCAGGATCCCCATTGACCTTCCCTATGAGCACCTGGTTGGATTCCTGGAGGAAAAGCCTACACTAGGCCATTAGCCCCTTTCTGTCCATGACCCCTGGGACAGTGCACACTTGTGCTAGCCCTGTTGGCCTTAGGCAGTTCGTTAGAACTTTTAGCAGAATCTTCCTCTGTGCCTGAGTCCTATTCAGTGGGTTCTAAACAAGCAAATGTTTGGGTCCTGTTTCTCCATGGAGGTGCCTGTTTCTTTCTAGATTTGGGGTTGTTTGCCCTGCCACTTCTGTTCTCTGGCAGGTTCAAGAAAAGTTGTGGGTTTGCACTCTGGCCAGTGTCTTGCTTATTGTGAGGGGCAGTGATGCTCTTCCTGAGTGTTTACATGCAGGAGCTGGAGCCAGAAATTCACTACATCTGGTTCCTACCATTTCCCTTTCAAGTCACTCAACAATATATAGCCCTTTGCTTACTTTAATACTCCAGGTAATCTCCAGTTCAGAAACTAGACTGTCTGGTAAAACGTACAGGAAATGCTATTGAGCTAGTCGATCCTCCTCCCCTTTCAGGCTTGTGTTGAACTGGGTGCCATGGGAGAGGGGACTGTGATCGGCTTTTCCTTCAGGTCTCCAGCTGTTTCTGCTCTGCCCTCCAGGCTAGCTGTGGGTTTTACTGAACGCTCACAGTGTGGAGATTTAGGGCTAGGGCAGGAAAGGTTGGTTAGAGGTTGGGGTGGGGAAAAGGAGTATAAAGAAAGGATGCAGGGAGGTTCTTACTTGACCAGTATGTTTTTGAACTGGCATAGGTGTTTCAGGTGACATTCTCCTGTGAAAGCCCCAAGAATACTCCTGAGACCCACTCATGCCAAGGAATCTTCACCTAGGATCCCTTACTCTGGAAGAATGCATGTCCTCCACCTGTGGATCCTTGTGTCCCTTCCTAAGCCCCTAGAGATCAGGTGCAATGCTTCCCCTCTCACTCTCCAGACATTTCTCTTACAAAAGCTGTTATGGGATCCCCAGGAAATGTCCACCACAGTGGCCCTGCTGCCACAGGAGAGAGGAGGACAACATTCTAAATGGTAGCTCCCTGCTGCAGGAATGGCAGCCAGGCTCTGGGCCTTGATATGCCAGTCTGCCAGAGATACGTGGATGCTCTCCCAGTCATCTCCCAGAGACCCTATCACTTGACTTAATGTGGACCTGGGTAAGGGTCAGACTCCCAGCATTATGACAACTTTCTCCCCCGTTTGTCTTCTAATCTCTAGCTTTTTGGTACCATTTTCACCAAATGGGAATCGATTTTGGTTGGGAATGTGTGATCAACTAAAAATTGCAAAACACATTTTTGACACTCAGGGTTGTGGTCCTCTTTTGAGGATCTTGCACAGTGGGATGTGGATGTGGAAGGAATCATGACTTAAGTTTCCTGGGCTCTCAACAAGACAGGAGGAATCCAACATAAACATCTTCTTACCAGTGCTTGTTCTATTTAAGTGAATAGATGTTTTCAGTAACCAGTCACAGAAGAGTGCTTTTTACCTGGGTGTTATTTTTAGGATTTTAAGATGTCGAAACAGTGAGATGACCACAGAGAACTCATAACATCATTTCAAGTTTAAGATATTGAAGATTACATTTGATACTTTAGATTTCAAGACTCAAAATGCAATGCTATAATGTATCTTAAATGGCCAAAGGACAAATTTTTTTGAAGGTTCATGGATATTTACTGTCTTTTCTTTTGTCATAGTGACTCTTTTAACCAAGAAAAGTGACCATGCTTCCATGTGACATCTTTTTAGCTAAGGCAGGATATAGACATTGAGCTGATTCATCAAACCTTAGCATTTTTAGAAAAGATTTATTTGAGAGAGAGAGAGAGTTGGAGGGGCAGAGGGAGAGAATCCCCAAGTAGACTCCCCACCAAGTGCAGAGCCCAACATGGGGTTCAGTCGCAGGACTCATGAGATCATGACCTGAGCTGAAACCAAAAGTCAGATGCTAAACAAACTGAGCCACCCAGATTTCCCAAACATTAGCATTTTAATACAGCTCTGTCATACTTTAGTCAGTGTCCCTAAAATAATTTTTGTGGAGTTGAAATATATTGTAATATTAATGGGGATTTTCTTTTTAAATGATTTCTATATTTTTTTCATAAAGCAAAGACTTTTTTGATTAAGTAAATAGCTTCTCTCCCACTATCCCTTCCCTCCCTTATGTAGAACTCTTAATTCTTAGATTCAGCGGCAGCATGTTCATAGCATAAAGGACACAGTTAAAGGATCCAGCTTCAGAATCAGAGACATCTGGATTCAAGTTCTGGCCAGAAGCAGACTGCTAATCAATCACAGTGGCCACCAGATCCATCAGAATGAGTGGCTGACTAATCACGATGGCCAACCTGACCTGTCCAAGCCCCTAAGCCCTGGGCCGCTTTGGCCTGCAGCTACTGGCATCAGCCCCTCTTCCGTACGCCCAGTGCACTGAACGGCCATCCTCTCTCAGCCTCAGTTTCTTCCCTGGGTGGAGGTGATAATCTCTGTCGTGGGGAGCCGTCAAGAAAACTGCCCGGCATACAGTGGTTCCTGGCTCACAGGAGGCCCTCAGCAGACACTTGCTGCTGTCATGACAGGGGCAGGTGTCACATGGCACAGAGAAAGAAAGACTGTGGGCTCCTTTGCTGCCTCATGATTCCACGTGCCTACTCTTGAAGTCACACCTTTCTGGTATTGGTGAATCGATAGAGATGTGAACTATATCTAATGGAGACATTTCTCTATTTTCCAGCTAAAAATCTTTAGGCAATTTCCTCCTTTTAAATCTTTACTATGGAAGTATAAAACAATGAGAGAATAGAGAAAAATTATGGAAGAGAAATGCAAAGTCACCCACAATCCTGTCCTATCAAGTTAATGACTGTCAACTTTCAAAGTTTATCCTTCCATACCTCTTCCTGTAAAAACATAAATGTTTATGAGAATGGGAACATATAAAACACAGTATATTTCCTGTATCACAAACGTGTCCATGTCAGTAAATAACATCATCATAGAATGCCATTATACGGACTTCCCAATTTAAATAAATTTAATTTATTTAAATTTAAAGATTTTTTATTTATTTATTTGACAGATCACAAGTAGGCAGAGAGGCAGGCAGAGAAAGAGAGGGGGAAGCAGGCTCCCTGCTGAGCAGAGAGCTGGATGCGGGGCTCGATCCCAGGACCCTGGGATCATGACCTGAGCTGAAGGCAGAGGCTTTAACCCACTGAGCCACCCAGGCACCCCAGTTTATTTAAATTTAAATAAATAAATAAACCATCAGTTTATTTAACTGATATTTAATTTATTTGTTAAATAAATAAACCATCAGGCCATCAGTGGACTTCCAGTGAGCTGCTTTAGATGTTTATCTTTTCATTCATACATGGTTACTTTCTTAGAATGCATTCCTAGATGTGGATCTGCTGGACAGAGAGAATGTGCATTTAAAGAATGAAGCAGATTACCAACTTCACTTGGGAAAGTTGGTTCCAAATTATAGTCCCCTTGAAGCATAGGTGGTATCCCTATCTTCACATTTGGAAATTTTAGAATAAAATAAAATCTTTCTATGTTCTTTGATAAGAGAATTTTCTCCCTAAAATTAATCAGTACCTTTAAAAAACTTATTAAAGTTTGAAGTAAACAAAGCAAGCCCTTTCGTCACAGCAACTATGAGGACTGCATTTTCCAGAATCCTGGGGTCCCGAATAGCCCATTCCTTTACATGTGCACCCAGTGAGGCCTAAAGTCAGAGGGTTGAGAGGAAGAGTATTTTTGAGTCCTGCCAGCCACTTCTCCTTTTCCATAGTCCTGGAAGATCCATTATTTTTCTCCTAACTTCAGGGCTGCCCTGTGACATTTAAGTCTTCTTTTAATGCAACTGTAACACATATATAGAAAAGTATAAAAATATTCACTGAATGAATTATTACAAAGTAAACACACCTGTGTAATTGCCACCCAGGCTAAGGTCAGAAAAATATTTTTATTAACATTTTCTAATATAGGTGATCCTAATGAAAAATGTAAAAAATGCCCTGACAGTTTCTTGGACTACAACATTTATATCAGGCAGTAATTTTTCTTTGGGAGAATGTACCCACTGGTCTCCCCTCTTCTCTTCTTCTGCAGGAGTAATGAATTCTCAGTATTTTCTGTGTAATAAATTGCCTGTTTTTTTGGAGTATCCACAGCACTGAAAAAGCTTTCCGTAGTTCTAGGCTTTGACAGTGAAACCAAACCAAGAAACTGGAAGGGTAAAAGTGGTGGTTTGCAACAATGTGTGACTCAGAGTACATTGCTGCACACAAGCGGTCAAAACCCGGGGATGCAGGGTTGGGCACCCGTCGTTACATGGTGCTGACCTCAGGGAGACTAGATGATGCTTGGGGGACCGTAGCAAACCACGTGCTTTGCATCGGGAGACCTGGTATGGAGTTAGAAGTGTCTGGTAAGGTGATCTGGTGTAGCACTTGACTGCGGACACAGACATGGTTGGAATGTAGGGGCCGTAGCCCCGCCTCCAACTCCTGGAGGCCACGCCCTTCCCCAGGGGCCAGGCTGTGCCCGGCAATTCTGGTGCAGAGGATCCGTGGTGGGCCTCATCTCCCAGCGGCCAGCTCCAGCTCTGCTCAGAGGCTTGTCCTGCAGCCTCACTTACCATTCTGTGCGTGTTCAGGATGGACACCTGGTTTAATCTTGTTGTTCAGTCAATAGCTTTTGCATTATCTTTCTTTTTTGTGGTTAATGTACCATTTTTCTTCTCTTTTTCCCCTACACAAACACCGCCATGCCTGAACTACTTCCCCAGCTTGTAGAAAAGTTATAGCCTAGTCTGTAGTGAACAGTGCTCTGATTAAAGTGATTAAAACTATATACAGCATGCATAATTAACCTTTGCGCGGCTGTCACTGCGAGCTGATGCATGGAGCTGATACTGTATCTGTCTGTGGCAGCCGGCGTATGCTACATGACCATTTTTTTTTCCTGCAGAATTTTAATCACTTGAGATAAAGAGCCAGGAGAGAGAGATCAAGGCCGTATTAATCCTCTCAATGGCTTTATAATTTCCCTTCTATTCTGCTGCTGGTAATCAAGAAAAATAATGCTGCCTTAATCCTAGATGCCAAGGTCAATCATCTCTGCGCCCTTTGATAGTAAGGATGTCATTATGGAAAGATTTTTAATGAACGTAATTCTCACTGTGCTCTGCAGGGAGAAGGGTATGTCCCATGACTTCAGGATGGTCAGGCATGCCTCAATGTCTGGCAGGACTGATTTTAAAATATTAGCTCAATTAGAAATAAGTTCCTAACAGATGGTGGGGGCTGCAGACCAGCTACACGTAATAGCCACGAGATACGGAGGAAGGCGGGAGGACGCCGAAGCAGCGGCCAGCAGGTGAGGAGGGCCTGACCCTGTGATTAGCACTTGGGCCACGGCAGTGGGAACGTGGCCCAACATGAACTTGATGCCTCCCTGGAGGGCTCCCAAAATCAAAATACAAGTGTGGCGATGCACAGATGTGTGGTGACATTTTAAAACAATGCCCTGTGTTTTGTTGTTGTTTTTTTTTT